>JAJPUD010004710.1:60657-85174 GCA_023553655.1 Myrmecobius fasciatus
CATATATATATATATATATATATATATATATGGTAATTTGGGTGAGGGATGGGGAAGACATTAGCATTTTGGGAAGGGAAACTACGGCAGTAGTCTAAGCAAAGGCCTGAATCAGGATGTATGTAAGTAGAAATAAGTTTGGCACAGATTAGACATATGATATGGATGAGAATGACAATTTGAGGATGACATCGAAGTTGTAAACCTGGGTTATTGGAAGAGTGTTGGTGCTCTTGACAGTAACTAGGAAATTTGAAAGAGGAATAGATTGGGAGTGGGAAAATATTAATGAGTTTTGGACATATTGAGTTTGATATACCCATGGGACTTTCAGTTTGAAATGTTCAGTAGGTAGCTGGTGATATGGAATTGGAGTTATGGATAGAGTGGAGCTTCTATCTATCTATCTATCTATCTATCTATCTATCTATCTATCTATCTATCTATCTAAATCCCTTGCATAGAGATGATCATGGATATGTATGTGTATATACACATACATATTATACATACATAATATGCATATCTTTAATATATATATGTACATGTGTACTTAGTATATACTTATGTAGCAATTAATCTGCTACAGAAGACTAAGGTTAGGTCTCTATGCCTTTTTATTCTATATTAGACTCATGTACTCACTCTGGACCAAGTTCAGTCCTAGGTGAGCCTGACTACCTAAAAGAAGAGTTAAGTTCTTGTATTCATTGACTTATTACACCCCAACTTTGGTATCTTGGAAAAAAATACTTATAGTTTAGATTCAACTTATGTCTAAGGTCTATCCAAATAACAGAGTAGAAAAGTACTTAAAGAACAATATAAATCATGCATTATTTATTTCCTGTACACAGACTCTCACAAGTACACACTGATAGAATACTTAACAAATAGCTGCAATAACCTAACTTGCCATAGAGATTGAGTCTTGAAAACTCAACATGCGATGTAGTATGCAAAGCATTTTGAGTAAGCGTTTTCAATTTTACTTCAACTCTGCCCTATCCTGCAAATTTCCTCCAGGTCCATGTCTTCTAAAAACTTGGCCAACTGGTATTCTCTCCAGTTCAGAAATTCCCCCTGCTGCTAGTTGGCAGTGACTAAGATACCCAGGATATATACAACCTCTTAAACTTACAAGGTTGCCTCCAGGAAAGGATTAGTTCATCAACCATTGTGAGGATTGTGGCCGAGTCATCTCTACTCAGGAAAAGAAACAGAAATAAAAAGGAGGAAAAAAAAGCATTTAGGGCTTACATGAACCAGATTCAGCATCCTTAGCAGAGCACCTGCTCTGTCTTCCTTGTAGGAACAATTGCCAGGTTTGTGGCAGGGAAGGAAAATTGTGTTCTCCTTCAATTTTCCAGGGATAGATTTGAATAAGCTTGACATGATCTACAGCCAGGAAAAGAAATGATTGAGGGCTATCCACTCAGTCATGGAGTTTTCCTGCTTAGTGGCTGAGGGGATTACTTCAGTATCCCCAAAGCACCTGAGTCCTTTACTAAATAAGACATAGTCAGCCAGAAACAGCCAGGGGCTTTGCCAAGCTCAGAGTGCACAAGGGTAGAATTAGCAATGTTGGTCAATAGGAAGTAGGCAGAAAAGCAGGGTGCATCCCCTGTTATATTTTTGTTCAGTTTAAATATTTGTTGTCTTCAGTAAATAGACTGACATTTGACCTATTTGTCCAATTCTAGATGGTTTTCTGAGGTCCTGGGGAGGCTCAAGTGCCTTGCACTAGACAGCCTCAAAAAATTCATGTGGCACAGTTTTTAATGACCTTAATGCTATGTAAAGTGACTCAATGCTCCATTCAGCAGTCACCATACAATCTCTAAGCTAATGATCTTTTCAGAGTGCCGAGGTCTACTATAAGCTGGTGGGCTTGGAGATTACAATCACTTCAAAATATAAAGTCATGGAAATTCAACAAAAAGGAAATCCTCTTTATACCCTGTTGGGGTGTTCAGCTGAGAGCTCAAACCAAACAAAGAAAACTTTATTGAAAGCGTATTATTAAACAAAAAGCAAAGATAAAAATCAATTAATCATTCATAGATTCCTTTGGGTAAAGAATGAGCTAATGATGGTGTTAGAGTAAAACAGATTTTATAAATAGGGAGGAGTAGAGATGAGTGTGTGTGTGTGTGTGTGTGTGTGTGTGTGTGTGTGCAGCTAAACATTTACAACTTCTCTCTCCCTAGATGCTATGTTTGTATGTATGTATATATGTATGCATGTATATATTGTTTCTCCTAATAAAATTTAAAATCTTTTAGAGTGGGATAGTTTTTCTTTTGTCTTTGTCCCTTAGCATAACTAGCCTGCCAAGTTTTCTTGGGTTGCTGACTTATTGATTCCTCCCCCCTTAAATGTTTCAGAACAATTTGATCTCTTCTAGGCAATTATCGCATTCTAACTTTTATTACAGTTATTTGCATAAATGTGTCATTTTTCCTAATAATAAATGCTTACATTTATATGACGCTTTATTCATTACAAAGTATTTTCTTCACAATGTCCCTGGCATTATTAATCTCATTATATATGTAAGGAAACTGACACATAGCTAGTAAGTGGCAAAGATTCCTTGAGATTCCATATGCTCTGACTTAATAAATATAAAACTACTTTTATCAAACAAAAAATCAAGGAGCAAACAAATAAAAACTAAAGAACAACAACATCCAAACCCAGTAAACAATCAGAAATATGACCAGGAATTTTTAAATTTAGGTCAAGAAAATAGTGTTAGGGGATACCAGATTTGATACTTTTTATACAAATAAAGTCAGTTAGAAACAATTGGGAAAAATATCAAATGCTCACGAATAAGTGGAGTCAATATAATAAAAATGACAATTCAGCTTAAACTAATTGACTTCTTCAGTGTCATACCATTCAAACTACCAAAAAATTATTTAATAGAACTAAAAAAAAAAAACCCAACAAAATTCATCTGCAAGACAAAAGGTCAAGAATATCAAGGGAATTAATGAAAAAACAATACAAAAGAAGGTGGCCTAACAATATCAGATTTCAAACTAAAGCAGTGATTATTAAAGTTATCTTGTACTGGTTAAGAAATAAGAGTGGCAGATTAGTGGAATAGATTAGGTACCCAAGATATAGTAGTCAATGTCCTAGTATTTGATAGTAACCTAGTAATTGAAAAAGCCCAAGCCCCCAGCTTTTGGTATAAGAACTCACTATTAGACAAAAACTGTTGGGAAACCTGGAGAACAATAGGACACAAACTAGCTGTAGAATAATATCCCAAGATAAAATCAAAATAGGTGTATAATTTACATATAAATTAGATATTAGACCTATTAGATTATAATTGTGAGATATTAGATATTATTATTAGACATATTATTAGATATAACATATATAAACATGACACCATAAGCAAATTAGAAGAGCAAGGAATAGTTTACCTATCATATCTATGGGAAAGGAGAGAATTCATGACTAAACAAATGAAAGAGAGCATTATGAAATGTTAAATAGATAATTTTGATTATAAAAAGTTAAAATGTTTTTGTGTAAGCAAAACTGATATGACTAGATTAGAAGGAAAGCAGAAATCTGGGAGACAATCTTTACAGCAAAAGTCTCTCTAATAAAGGCCTTATTTCTCAAATATATAGAGAACTGAGTCAAATTTATAAAAATACAAGCAATTCCCCAATTAACAAATACTCAAAGGCTCTGAACAGTTTTCAGATGAAGAAATCAGACCTATTTATAGGCATATGAAGAAGGGCTGTAAATTTTTAATTTTAAATTTTCAAATTGAGAAATGCAAATTAAAACAACTGATACTATTTCATACCCATCAGATTGGCTAATGTGATAAAAAAGGAAAATGATAATTATTGGAGAGGTTGTGGGAAAATTGGGATATTAATGCACTGTTGGTAAGAGTTATAAATTGATCCAATCATTCTGGAGAGCAATTTACAATTCTGCTCAAAGGGCAATCAAATTGTGCATATCTGAAAGGATCTAGCAATATCACTACTTATTCCAAAGACAAAAAAGGGAAAAGGAAAGGGAAAAAGATCTACATGTACAAAAATATTTTTAGCAGTCCTTTTCACAGTGGCAAAATATTGGAAACTGAGGGTTTGCCCATCAATTAGGGTAATGATTGAACAAGTTGTGGTATATAAATGTGTTAATGAATGAAAGTATATGAATAATATTGTGCAATATGAAATGATGAACAGGGAGAATTCAGAAAAAACATGAATAGATTTGTACAACCTGATTCAAAGTGAAATGAGCAGGAAAACATTATACACAATATCAACAACATGTGTGATGGCCAACTATGAATGATTCAGCTCTTCTTAACAATATAATGATCCAAGACAAATGCAGGAAAAATGCAATCCATATCCAGATAAAGAACTTTGAATGTAGATCAAAGCATATTTTTATCACTTTATTATTTTTTGCTTTTTCCTATTTATTCTTTTACAACTTTGACTAATATGGAAATATATTTTACATGATAGCACATATGTAACCTATATCAAATTGTGAGCCATTTTCAGAAGAGGGGAAGAGAGGCCCGGAAAGAAAAAATTGGAATTCATAATCTTGTAAAAATAAATGTGAAAAGTTGTATTGACATTTAATTGGGAAAAATACTGTTAAAGAAACAAACAAAATCTATATAGAGTAGATGGAAAGTAAACTCAGAAGGCATTAGGAAGGAGAATAGAAAAAGCTTCCTACAAAAGATTGGATTTGAGCTGAGCTTTGAAGGAAGTCAAAGAGGCAAGGACATGTAGACAAGGAGGTAGAGCATTCTGCATATGGAGGGCAGTGTTGTTTTTCCTAAGGATGATACATGTCCAGAGTTAATATGGGAGCAAGGACAAGACCCAAGATCTTTTGACTCCTAAAAAACCCATTTTCACCTACATTTTAAAAATTTATTTCCCCTTTGGGGTACCAACCCTTTTATAACATCAATCAATGACCTTGTCACTCAAGGCATCAGCTCAGTGAGAATAAAGGAGAAAACCTCCTCAGTCCTTTCAGGTACATTCTGACCCCAAGATAATCTATCCTTCCTGTTATCATCAGTGGGGTAATTTGATAAACTGAGAAGGATTATTCTTATAGATCAAGAATAGATCCCCAGGATGGGGAAATTTAAGACAAGAAGGTGTGAACCTAGAGCATGGACTGAGGCTCCCTTGTCAAACATTGCCCTACCTGAAATGTCATTTCCTTCTTCCACTCCATGCTTAGTGTAGATCACACTGAGAAGCAGTTGAACTTCTAGGCCTGGGAAATAGTTTTTACTCCTCTGGACTGGCTGATCCCTATTTCTAGCAACACCCAGAGTCCTGAAGTGAGCCCCTCTTAGCTCATAGAGTGGCTCATCATACTTTTAACCTGCTTCTCTGAAATATTCCACCTCCAAATCTGGATCATAGGAAAGTTTGAGAAATTGGGGAAAGTGAAACATTGAGAGAAATTAAAATTTCTTGGAATGGGGAAGATAATCTCCTTGGGAAGTCTGGTCCTCTGACAGGATCTAAAGCATGTTTTCTCCTTATCTGGCTTTTCCATTTTGTTGTTTATTGTTTGGAGACTTCCCTAGCACTACTTCTCAGCTGGGCTGCTTCCAAGCACAGTATTTGTCCATAGGCTGCATTCAATGGGATGTCTAGAGTCAGAACCAAGGATTAGGATGAATGGCTCCTTCTCCATCTCTAGGCCTTGGCAGAGTTCAGAAACCACTAGCAAAGAACATTGTTCTTCCCCTACTTTTCATTGAAGAACTTTCAAGACAGACAAGCATTCTAGTTGGAGCCTGCTCTCATCCCAAGTCTCATCATCCAGTCATTGGTTCCACACAACCATAGCTCTTCCTTGTCACAAATGGGCTCAGCCCTAGTCTTCTCCCTCAGCATCCTGTGAACTTGGGACTTTTACAGAAATTCCCTTAGAGGAATATTAGTAGCATCCCTTTAAATTTCCCATCATGGAGCACACTTTCTGTTCTTGGGAAAATATCCACTCTAGCCCAAAGGCCTTGATGTCCTACCCTAGTTGCAGCTCAGCAAAACTCAAAACCAATAAAACCCTCAAACCATATAAAAGTGATTGGGAATCATTGTGCATGCAATAGAACCTATCTGTGACTTACTGAGTGATTAAAGAAATGAAGACTAGGTGCACTGGCTTTCACAAAATTCTGTCAACATTATCTCTCTCTCCCTCTCTTTTTCTTTTTTTTTTTTTTTTTTTTACCATGAGTTCTTTGTAGTGTAGTTTTCTTGCTTTGCCTTGTTGAAATCAGGGTGCAGATCATTCATTTGGTCTGCCTTTTTTTTACTTTACAAAAATCTCCCTCTTTCTTCAAATTTGTTATTCCTTCTGATAAGTACTGTTTTTTTTTTTGTTTGTTTTGTTTTGTTTTTTACTAAGTCCTACTTCTCAGGAAATGCTGAGCATAATCACTTGAACACATATCTTAAATTTTCAGTTAGCCTATTGTAGACATATGGAAAAGGAAGAGGAAGAATAAAACCTTTACATATGTCTATAGAGATCTATACATGGATTGAATCTGTGTTGTTACAATTATAGGAAGTCTCTGGTGAGGAAACTCCTTCCACCATCATTAATGCAATTTGGTGCCTTTTCTGCAACATATAGTACTAGTTGTCTGGAGCACTAAGAGGTTGAAGAACTTGTCTGTAATCACACAGCTAATATATAACCCCTCTATTCTGTCTCTAAATCTCTGTCATTGCCTCTATCTCTATCATCTTTACCAATTCTTTCAATCTCCATCTCTGCCATATTTTTGTCTATCATCTCTATATCTTCTATTTTTAACATCTCAATTTCTATCTCTATCTCTTATCTTTATATTATCTCTATTTCCAAAGCCAGATAGTGTTTATTGTAGATGCAAATAGTACTAGTCAACCAACTTAGATTTTAAAAAGGCACTTTCAGCTGTTAGGGCAGGTAATAGAGAAAGAATGAAAAAGCATAGCATAATGCTGTTAGAATAACAGCATAATAATCAATTAGGAAAATAAAAAATATGAAAAGATATGGATAAACTAATAAAGGTAAAAATCAAAACTGCAAAACTAGAAATAAAATATTTATAAATATGTGAATAGATAATCATCAGAATTAGAAGAGGGAAATATAGATATAAATTAAATATTTTATTGTTGTTCAAGCATGTCAGTTGTGTCTGGCTCTTCATGATCCCATTTGGGGTTTTCTTGGCAAAGATAATGCAGTGGCTTGCCTTTTCCTTCTCCAGCTTATTTTACAGAGGAAGAAATTGAGACAAACAGGTTAAATGACTTGCTGAAGGTCACATAACTAATAAACATCTGAGACTGGATTTGAATTTTGGTTTTCTTGATTACAGAGTGGGCATCCTGTCACCTAGCTGTCCTAAATTAAACATATCTAGTATAAAAACTGATCCATCATAAAACTAAAAGGGAAAAAGATCACTTTTTTAGATTTTGCTAATTATTCTGGCCTAGGGAGATTTTGGGGGTCTCAATTCTATAATCCAACCTATTGGCTATCCACCCCTGCTTTAAAGTCATCTTTTTTTCATTCAAGTAATTGATAAGAGAATTGAATAAAATATTCAGTCTACCAATTGAGATCTCTCTTCAGTTTGACATGAATCCATCCATTAATCAACATTTAATTACTTGGATAAAAAGCATGGATGGCATACTTATAAAATATGCAGATAACACAAAATTGGGATAGTTTATCTGCTGAAAGAGTTGGGATTAAAAAACATCTTGGCAGCCTAAAATGTTGGATAGAATCTAAGAAGATAAAATTTAATATGAATATATGTAAATTTTAAATGAGGTTTCAAACAGTAACTTTATAATTATATGATAGGGAAGGCATGACAAGAGCAATTCTTCAGGAAAAAAAATCTGAGTGTTTTAGTGGGCTGAATATTCAGCATAAGTCAATAGTGCAAAATAGCTGCCAGAAAGCTAATAAAAATTCAATTTATGGTAAGAGAGTATGCAGAATGAGGTAGAGCAGCAATAAACATTATCTATAACTGGGAATATTTTTTCGTTAGGCAATTTCAGTTGAGGATGAGGAGGGGACTGTGATAATGGTGATGGCGGTACAAAGGACAGTCTGACTTTGGGTGCAATTGGGTTAGTCAAATGAGCAGCTAGTATCTCTAAGAATCTGGGTCCATTCTCCATCCTCCAAAGGGAATGTGAGCATCAGGAGAAGGGTTGGAGATTTCCTGAATGCCTACAATGTTCTCCTTCCTCATCTCTGCCTCTTAGAATCCTTAGCTTCTTTGAATGGCTCACCTTGATTCATCTAGTTGTTAATGTTTTGTCCAACCTCAAATGTTATTGTATTCATTTGCATGTTTTTGCTGTTATATTCCATCTTCTTGTCCTTTTCCCTTTCCTTCAGCCTCTACCTTCACCAGATTTTCCTTGATATCAAAGACTGTTTAGTTCTATTTTGCTTTTGTATTACCAGCACCTAACCCAATACACCACACATAGATCTGTGCTGAATCAACACTTAATAAATTGAATTAAAACTGAACACATGGTGCTCTGGATTCTCATATGCACAATTCGAAAAAGGCTCTGTATATTAGGGAGTAGTCAAATGATGTCCCATGTGACTGATACCAATCCATATTGACCCACCAGGACTATATCCACAATGGGTTGAAGGGGGTACGTATTCTGCTAGTTAATAGTGGTCAACATTTCCTGAGCATCTTCCCAGGGAGTGGGTAGGAGGGATGATTATTCATTTCCTTCAAGTGCACTCCATGACATGTGTTGTATTTCTGTTGTGGTCAGTGAGCTCTCTAAAGTGGAGGCTATTTTTACCTAGAGATGAGAGAGAAAGGAGGAAATAGAAGTGGGAGAGGAGGGAATAATGGAAACCTGGGGAATGAGCTTGAGGTGGGAAGCCATTGATAAAAATCACCCAGGAATCGCATTTTTGCAGCTCTTTCTACTCTCCCCCTACAGGATGCTGGACACTGACTTTCCATCTGGTCTCTGCTGGGTTTTTTGTTTATAATAAGAGTGATTCCTGTGGTTGCCAGGTTACTGCCTCCCAGGCCACAGGCCCATCAAGGGAGGGACTGCCAGAGTCTCTTTGATCATTGACTCAGAGGGAGTCAGGGCAAGACCAGAAGGAAAAGAAGCCTGCAGAGGCTATACAAATAAATGAGAACCACTAAGCTTCCATCAAGGATGATGTGGGGGTGGGGAGCCCATAGATCATAATAAGGAAGCCCTCCTGTTCTCCTCCTACCTGTTTACAGTAATTGACAAATATCTTGGGAAATGAAAAAATCCAGAAATGACAATCTTGGCTCTCATTTTTTTATTGAAACCTTAATTTCCCACCAAGCTTCAGAAAATGTGTTTTCCTAGAAAAAGCTCCTTGTTTCAAAAATATTGACATTCCTGAAATCTTATTCACCTATGCTCTCTGAGCAGCTCAGCTTTTTGAGGTCAAAGACCCTGTGACACTGATGGCAAAATTCAAGCAGAAAATGAGTGACTCTACTAGGTGATCTTGTTTATCTTTCTTGTAGTCACACATTATGCAGCAGAAACCTGATTTTCTTACTTGATTAGGAAAAGCATACAGAATTTAGATAGGGAATAAGACTTGCATATTTTGTCTTTCCTCTAAAGATTATTCAGTGTCCATAATGGTATCTGAGAGATTCCTTGCAGTCCTTATGTAGAATTCAAGTCAGAATACATTTGCTAAGTATCCTCTGTATGTGAGATTCTGAGCTGAGAATGCTGATAAAAAACAACTAGACTTTGGAGTCAGAAGACAGCTTCATGTATTGCCTCTGATACTTAACTTTCTTGGGTTTTAGGTTCCTCAAATGAGGGGGTTGGACCAGATGACTTCTGAGGTCCCTTCCAGAGCTACAACTGTGATTCTTTGATTTTATGAAAAGTCTTTGTCTTTTTTAGTAGGTTACACTCTACTTAAGGTTGAGATACTAGGGCAAGGGTAGGTATAAGCATAAGTCTTGGATAGGGAACAAAGGAGATATCCAAGTGCCCCAGGAATATTAAAAGAGAGACTAGAAGGATCAGCTATTAGATGATTCCATCTAATTTTACTACCCTATCCACTATTGGCAGTTAGATTATCTTCTCTTCCTCAAGGAACTCAGTACTTGAATTGCAATCTTTCTTTCCACCTGACCTCTGCTCATGTACTAGGGGACCTCAAAATACAAGTTGCTATTTGCCCAATATCAGACCTCCCAGTTCAGCCTCTGACATAATAATGCTCACATTGAACATTTCTCAATGAATGTCTCATAGGTCTTTCAAATTCAACATGGTCCCAAAAAGAAGTCATTCTATTTCCCTTCAATCCTCCCTTATTCCCAATTTTCCCTATTTTTATAGGTGATGGCACATTTTCTGAGTCACCCAGATTCAAAACTTTGAAGTTACACCTGACTTTTTCATTCTTTCTCATCCCCTCTATTTAATCAGTTGCCACCTTTTGTCAATTCTTCCTCCACCCTACATGTCACAGCTAGCCCCTTTTTCTTCCACTTACACAGTTACCACCCTCTTGTGTGGACTATTGAAACAGCCTCCAAATGGTTTTTCCTCTTTCAATTTATCCTCCACATGACTGCCAAAATGATGGATCTAAGGCATAGGGCCGACTATGTGAGTTTTTTTCTCAAAAAGCTCCTGTGGTTCCCAATCCCTTTCGGGAAAGTACAAACACCTCTGTTTGGCATTTAAAGCCCTTTGAAATCTGACTCCAGCCTGCATTTCCAGGATTATGACACATTTCTTCCCCTTCTGCAGGAGAGTTTCCAGGCAAAGAGGCTCATTTAGTATTCTTCTCATACAATATACCATGTTCCATCTCTGTAGTTCTACTTAGGCCATGTAACTTTTTTTCTTCCCTTATCTTTTAGAATCTGTAGCTCTCTACAATATTCAACTTAAATGCTTCCTCCTACATGAGTTCTTTCCTCATCTCCTGAACTTCTCCTGCTTCCTACCCCATTAAAGTATATTTATCTTATTTATGCTTTGTATTTACTTATATGCATACATGCTCTTTCCCAATGTAGAATAGAAGCTCCTTGAAGGCAGAGACTGTTTTGTTTTTACCTTTGTGTCTCTAGTGCCTGGTATAGTCCATATACTTACATTGTAAGTACTGGGAGATTGAGCTAAGAAAGTTTCATAGAGAGATGGCATTGGGTCTTGAAGGGAGAAAAATGCATGAAGTGCATTGAATAAATGCATGAAGATAAGAGATGGCATGATGAGTTAAGCAAATAGTGTGGATGGAATACAGTAAGGAAGGAGTGCTATGACTCAAAGCTGAAAAAGTAACCTGATTCCAGGTTGTAGAGTACTTTAAATGTCAGACTCAGGAGTCTGTATATATTTTCTTTCTTTCTTTTCTGAGGCAATTGGAGTTAAGTGACTTGCCCAGGGTCTCACAGCTAAGACGTGTTAAGTATCTGAGTCACATTTGAACTCAGGTCCTCCTGATTTGAGGGCTAGTGCTCTATTCACTACACCAACTAGCTGCCCCATCTGCATATATTTTCTTAGAAGTAATAGGGAACTGATGTTTTTAATAAAAATTTGAGTAAGGGAATGAGGTGTGTCTTATAAAAATTACTTTTGTAAATTGTGTGAATGGTGGAATAGCGAGGGGAGAGAGAGGATGGAGGTAGGGAAACTGATTAGAAGCCTATGGTAATAGTCTAAATGAATAATTTGGGTCTTGGACTAGAATGATGACTGTGAATGGAGAGAAGCTTCCTGCATCTTAGTCTGCTCCATGTACATACTCTAGTCTGGTGACCCTTGCATCCTGGCTGTTTCTTGAACACAACACTTTAAATATAAACTTTGTGCCTTTTTCTTGGCTGTTCCTCATGTCTGGAGTGTTCTCCTTCCTCATTTTTGTCTTCTGGATTCACCAATTTCCTTCAATTCTCAACTAAAATCCCACCTTCTACGAAAAGCCTTTCCCAGTCTCCCTTAATGCTCATACCTTCCCTCTATGGATTGTGTTTGCACAGAGCTATTTGCATGATGAGATAGGTAAGTGTCAAGAAGTCCTGAGTTCAAATCTGATCTCAGGCACTTATTAGTTGTAAGACTCTGGACAAGTCATTCAACCATGTTTGCCTCAGTTTCCTCATCTGTAAAATGAGCTGGAGAAGGAAATGGCAAACCACAAAGTATCTTTGCCAAGAAAACCAAAATGGGATCATGAAGTCAGACATAACTGAAATAATCCATCGACAACAACCACAATCTTTGCACATTGTCTCCTACATTAGATTGTGAGTTCCTTGAGGACAGAGACTGTTTTTACTTGCTTATAGGCAAGAGATAAAGAGTGGTTGAAGATCAGAGAGGGGAAATGATCAATTGAACAAACCCCTAAGAAAGATGGGAGATGATGGGATCAAAGACACAAATAGAGATGGTATCCTTGATGATGGAAAAGGCTAACTAATCTTCTGAGACTGGGGCAAATGGAATAAGGATAGGCAAAAATATCAAGGGGTTTTGAAGTATTGAAGTAAGGGAGGTAAGGGAAATCAAGATTTAAATTTTCTTCTTTTTCAAAATTAAATTAGCTTTCCTTTTTCAAAAATGCTCTTCTTGGACACCATTCCCCCTATTATAATGTAAACTCCCAAAAGGCAGAGATTTTATCTTTGTTCCCAAGGCTTAGCACAGTGTCTGCTTATGATTAAAGGCTTGCTAGATTCTTTTCCATTCATTCATTCATTCATAAGCATTTTTCTTTAGAGGAAACTAGATAACTCATTGGTTAGAGTACAGGACCTAGAGTCAGAAAGACCTGCATTCAAATCTAGCCTCACTCACTATAACTGTATGACCCTAGATGTCTGCCTCAGTTTTCTCATCTTCAAAATTGTTTGATAATAGTAACCCCTACTTCCCAGGTGGCTGTGAGGGTGAAATAAATGCACAAAGTGCTTTGCAAATCTTAAAGTGCTATATAAATGCTACCTATATGATCATGAAGGTGATGGAGAGGGATAAATGATAATTCAAATGAATAATTTTGGTCTGGGAAGTCACAAGGGTGATGAGTGGTGCAATAGAACAGGTGATTAGCACACACTTTGCAGAAAATAGAAACCATCATTGTTGATTGGATTATAGATCCCAGAGCAACGGGTGGAAAAAAATGATGGTGACACAGATGTGATGGAGAGGTGGAAAATGATTCAGTGAAGAACTATGGTGGGGTGTGGGGCTGACTAAACTACTATTTTTTAAATAAAACAACAACAACAATTCCAACAATTTCTAATCTCTGCTCTGGGATCATTTCAGTTTTAACCTCATTTGCTAATATCCTCTATCTACATTTATAATTTTGCACAATTATCCAGTATAATGATGGGCAAAAAATGTATTAATTTACTTGAGAAGGGCATCCTATCTCCTTCCTCTTCTACTCCCTGACATTAAATATATCACCAAGTCCTTTTGATTTTTCCAAAGCATCTTCCTTTTTATCCTTATTACTTCCATGTTATCCACACTTACGTTATCTTATTCATGGATCATTTCAGTGATCTTTTAATTAGGCAAGCTTCTTGCCTCTAATTACTCCTGTAACTGATATGCAACTTTTCTCTGAATTCACACAGATTATAGTTTAGTAGAGGGGCCTTGAAAATTATTAAAAATTTATTTCAACTAGTAAATTATCTTTCTTGGCTTGCTTTGTGCCCCCTGCCCAGTTTCTTGGGAATGAATTCAGTATAGATAAGGACCGGGCATTGATATAGTAAACCACTTAATTGAGCCATGATTTCTAAGTAAAAGCAATCAAAAATCAGTCTTAGCATGTATTCCCAAATGAATGTAACCTTATTATTATTATTTTTTCCAACAGAGTAACCTGGAAAACAATCCTTTCTAAGACTCATGCCCCTGAAAAGCACGGCAAAGCTCCTGATGTCACCCAACAAAGATAGAGAATCTTGATCTGCTCAGTTCCTGAAGAGATTTTAGCTCAGAACATCAACTACTATTGTGCATTTATTTGTTCAGCAAGCATTTATTTTATAAGCAGTGTGATGTAGCTCTTAGACAGCAGATCAGAGAGTCAGAAAGACCTAAGATAAAATTCCACCTTTGAGACCTATTGGCTTTTGTCTCTGGGCAAATCACTTAACTGCTCAGTGCCCCAGGCAGCTGTCTAAGACTATATATTATAAAGCAATTGTTGATCCACTTTGGAAAAAGTAGTTCTTCCCTAGTTAATTCTTCCCTGGGTATAGAGAACAGAAAGTAGTCCACTTTGTGGTAATAAAGAATATTAAGAAGAGTAATGGCCCATAAGATGGTCCTCGCAAACAGTTTGGGAAAAGCTTTAGAAACCAAAGAGAAGAATTTGTATTTATTGTAGAAGTGAGAGGGAAGCGCTGGAATAGCTTGTGTTCCTGATTGAAAAGATTTTAGAATTGCGTTACAGGAATATGAATCTGGCAACTTGTGGAGGATAATTGTCCAGGTGTGAGATGATATACCGGGGGCAGGGACAGTGTCACCTTATTACTGCCAAGGTCACCATCAATCATCTTGAGTCACAACCTAAGTGTCATAATTAATCTGAATTAGATCCCATGGATTCATCTCTAATGAAGAAGGAGAGAGTTTTAGGAAGAGAAGACAATTACTTTGTCCTACCCTCTGTGCATGGATGTGCCCTAGGATTCTGTTCTGGGTCCTCTTGTTTCTCTAATTAGTGTTTTTCTTGGAAGAGAAATAATGTTCCAGACATGGAAGACAGCTACTGGAAATGTATGGAGTTGGGAGAGGAAGTGTCTTGGGCAAGTAACTGGATTGGAGAGTATGTGAGGGTGAGTAAGATGTAAAAAGATTGGACAGATAGGAACTGGAAAGTTCCAACTTCTCCTGGAAAGTGTCCAATTCCCCATTCTCTCCCCATTCTCCCCCAACCCCCATCCAATCTGTTGTCACCTCTCCTCTGTGTCTCTTTCTCTCCTCTGACACTCTGCAGATCTTCATCATCTTGCCCTTGAACTTTTTCAGTAGCCTGCTGCTTGTCTCCCTGTCTTGCCTTTCTCCCTTCTAGTCCATCCTCTGCTCAGCTATCAAATTAATCTGCTTAATTTATAAGTTTAACCATGTCATTTCCCTAATCAATAAACCCACACAGTTGTTTCCTACTGCCTCAGGTATAAAAAATAGAACCCTCTGTTTGGTAATCAAAGCCCTTCATAATATGATGCTTTCCTACCTTTCCAATCATGTTATTCTTACTCATCCCCACGTACTGTCCAGTCCACTGACATTGGTATCCTTGCTGTTTCGTTCACAGGATCCTTCCTCTTCCAACTCTGTCTGTTTTCAGTAACTGTTTTATATGCCTGGAACTCTCTCTCTCTCTCTCTCTCTCTCTCTCTCTCTCTCTCTCTCTCTCTTCATAGAGATGAAAGTTGAATCCATGGGAGCTAATTAGATCACTGAGAGAAAGAGGGGGGCCCAGCACAAAGCCCTGGTGCAAGACAAAGATGGTGAGCCAGCAAAGGATGCTGAGGGCAGTAAGATAAGAGAACCAGCAAAGAGCATTGTCTGTCATAAAAACCTTGGGGACAAATGCCTGGTTGATCAACAGTATCAAATATGACAGAGAATATTCAAGAAAGAAGTTTGAGATAAGGTCAATGGACTTAGAATTTAATAAATTATATGTTAAGAATGTAATGAATAATTTTTGTTGAGTGATGGGTTGGATGCCGGATTGTACAAGACTGAGAACAGAGTAGAAGCAGATAATGTGGATGGTATGGATAATACAGTTTAGATTGGCTAGGTATGAATGGAAATAAGTCCAAGGGTCAAGAGGATATATTTAAATAGGTTACCTCTACAATCAAGATTGAGAAGCAAGAAAGTGAAATCAGAGCATGGAAGAGCATGGAGGTATGTTGTGACTGAAATCATGGTGAGGATGAAAAATAACTTTGGGGAGAATGAATAGCACAGGGAAAAATGGAAAGATAGGGTTTATAACCTATGTAAATATATATAAATTTCAGAGCATATTTATCAGACAAGTGATGATCAGAACAAGGTATATATATATATATATATATATATATATATAAATTTCAGAGCACATTTATCATATAAGTGATGGTCAGAACAAAGCATATATATATATACATACATATATATAAATTTCAGAGCACATTTATCAGATAAATGATGGTCAGAACAATGTATATATATATGTATATATATTTATATATATATATATATATATAAATTCCAGAGCACATTTATCAGATAAGTGATGATCAGAACAAGGTTATGACCATCCTGGTATGTGTATGAGATGAAGGAAAAGGGAATGGAGGAAAGGAATAAAAATTTATATAATCCTACTATATGCAAAGCACAATGCTAAAGGTTGTTCTTGTTTTTTATAAGTATTATCTCATTTGATTTTGATAAGTTTCTGAGGAAGTTTTTTTAAAAAATGGTTTTAACAGTTTTTTTTTCAGTTGAGAAAACTGAGGTGAACAGAAGTTAAATGACTTGCCAGGATTTTCTAGCTAGTAAATGTCTGACGGCGGATCTGAACTCATTCCAGGCCATTGCACTACCAGCTGCCTCTAAAGGTGTAGGTCTTCAATCTTCTTAGTCACAACTAGTTGTTTCCTTTTTCTTCTTGGCTCTCCTTAGCATACAAAAAGGCTGTGCCATTGCTTACCCTGTTCCTTCTCCAGACACAATCATTGCCATTCATCTCCCTCCATCAAATGTCTCATAATTCGATCATCTCATATTACAGTCTCATAAGAATCAAAGTTCTGGGAACTTCTCCAACCCACAATCATATCCATTTCCTTTTTCAATCCATCTTATACATGGCTCTCATGCCAATTTGAAATCATCACTTTGCATATATTCCTTTCCTTTAAAACCTCAATAACTCCCCATTACCTACAGAAAGCCTTCCTAAACTTTTTTCCACTTGTGACCCATTTTTGCCTGAGAAATTTTTATGTGAAGCTGGGTATATGGTTATATAAATTAGGAATATAAACCAAACATTTGCTGTTAATAAATCTTAATTTCATGACCCTCACCTTTACATGACCCCACATAGGGTCATTAACCCACAATTTAAGATCTATAGGACAATAAATTCTCTAGCTTGGTATTCAAGGGCTCTCTACTACAGTCTGTCTTTTACCTGCCTTTCCTAATTTACCTCCCCTTCTCCCCTGTTCAGATCTTCCACTTTTGCTGTACTAGATTTCTCATTGTTTCCTGAACATGCATATTGCTTTTATTTATATACTTTTTATATTTTCATATTTATATACATCCATATACTTTTATTTATATGATTGAATGAGGTGGTATATATTCATGAGGCAGCAGGGAAGAAAATAGAATAAAGGAACATGCTCTCGAGGCTGATTTAGCTCTTCTTGGAAACTTTTCTCTGGAAGTCCAATTTGGAAGAAGGAGTAGCAGCACTGGTAGGGAAGAAAATAGTTGAGAGTGAAGAAACATGGGGCCAGGGACTTCAGAAGTGTAGAAATGTGAGTTGTTATTATTCAAACATGAACTGTCTTTAGTGTTGAAGGCAATGCCTAATCGCAGTAGGCACTTTCATTTTTGATAATATTGGTGATCCAGTAGAAGAACTAAAAGAAAAGGTTAAATTTTAAAATCTCTGGTTAGCAAGAAAAATCCAAAATGCTCCATTTTATGTATTCTGGTTAGTTAGAGGATTTACTGTATTAGAATTGACACAAAAGACAGAAATGATAATGGTCTACTCTAGATAGTCTGCTTTCTGTACTTCTAAAGAGTAAAGTGTTGAAAGAAGTATGAGGTTTATAGAATGACTTAGATTCATGTAGGGTTGTAGGATCCTTGCTTCAGTTTGGACTTTTACAGAAGGTCCTATTCCTCAAAGTTGCCTCCTGTGTCAACACTCATCTGGCTTCTTAGATTGTATAATCTATTTTTTAAAGGGACACCAGGGATTCTTGACCAATCAATGGTTTCATTGCCTTTTAATTCCATTAGTTTTATTGCACAACTTTTCTCATCTTGTAAAGGGGTGTGGGTATGGTATAGAAACCATTTGGTATCTATGATATCAGTACCTATTAATATCTTCTTATCTCTGTTGTTTGTGCCTTTTATGATATCATCATTGGAGCTACAGGGAACTTGATTAATCGATACTTAAAATACTTATAATAATGTGATACTTATTTTACAGATGAAGAAACTTAGAGGGGTTAAATAGCCTGCCCAAGGTCATAAAACTGGTCAGTAGTAGAGCTAGAATTCAAATTCATATGTCCTGATTCTACAACCAACGCTCTTGATATCACTCCTACTTTGGATTTGAGTTTCAGCAAAGAGATGGTCTTGCTTTTGTCTCATATTCACTATACCTACCAGCATCCAGCCAACTACAATATATGTCATCAGGATTAATGGAGACATTTGGCATTTCCATTAAAAAAAGTGTCAGTGTACTTGAAATCTTCATACTTTGATACTTCAATAATTCATAATTCAATAAATGAGATATTTAAACCTGGCTCCTCCTAGGAACCAATATCCTGACAGCTTATGTGTGTCAAATGAGATGCCAAAAGGTCCTCTGGATTCAGAACCAGTATTCCCTGACAGCATAGTACACTTGAAATTTCTGCTTCCTCAGCACAAAAAAGAAGTATATGTCCAGTTAATTTGATCCTGCTTGCCTGAAGTAAACAATTAAATAATTGTTAGATTTCTATTTCCCAATGATGCTGGCAAATATTTAACAACCAGTTTTCTGAACAAAAAATACATACTTTAATCTGCATCATTAATGTTTTATCCATCATTTTTAGAAGTCTAGAAGTCAACAAAACAATAAATCAATTCTTGATTTGTAGTGTCTGCCAGTTTTTGAGGCATAAAGATGCTCGCTCTGAAAATTTAACAATAAGTTCTCTTGAACTGGTATAAGCTGGCTCTCTCACATTCCTATCATCTCTCTTATTTGTTATCTGAGTAGTCAAAATGACAATTTCCTGTTAATAAGACACTTTTAGAAAGAAATTAAGACTGTTATTTAGACATTAAGCAGAACAAACTTGTTCTTAACCTCCACCAATTTATGCCAATGCTTTCAGCATTGACCTTTCACGAAGACTCTCACCTTTGTCAGCTTCCTGGAAATTTTGAAAAAATCTTTTTACCATAACCAGGCTTTGTTCAACCTCCTGTCATCTGGGGCTACAGATGGATGGGCTATGCTCAGGCTTAGGACAAAACAAAAGGTAGCCAGAAATGGAATCTTAGTCAACCTGTTTCCAAGACAACCAAAGAGCAGTAAAGGGTAAATTTAAGATGTCCCTGACAATCAGACTTCTTGAGTAAAGACCATGGATCATCATTAATTCTATCAGAGCTCTTCAGAAGTTTCGCTGGTTCTTGGTGGGACTCCTTCAGTCTGACATCCAGATACAAGTGATTTTAAAACAGAGAGGTCATTATCTTGCCAGCATTTAATGGGTCTGGGAAAGGTTTGCAAGGTGAGAAGGATTGTTTCCCTCTTGCCTGTTGCTTTGTGCATACTTTTATCCCCTTTCTGGAAATCCCAACTAGATTCACATCTTTTATTGGAAGCCTTCCCTGACCCCTCTTAGTCCTGGGAAAGATGTTAGTTTTAAAAAGGCTAAAATCTCCCACTGTATCCTGGGTTATTGCCAATTGCTCTCACTATGTCTCACTCACTACTGGTCTTAGAGTGAGGCTGATGGTTGCACTGGTCAGTCTCACCTAAATCCTATTTACTTGCAAGTCAAGACAGCCCCCTCCTGATGTCATTGGCCCTCTTCTAGGACTAAGGACAGGCTGACCTTTTAAAATTCTAATGCCTTCTCTCTGTCATTATTTCCTGTTTATTTTGTATGTACATATTGCATGTTGTCTCTCCCATCAGATTGTAAGCTCCTCGAGGGCAGGGACTGGCTTGTGCTTCTTCTTCTTTTTTTTTTTTTTTTTTTAAATCTCCAGTATTTAGCACAGTACCTGATTGTAGTTTATTTCTGTTTATTAAACAATCAATTAATTTTCATCTCTTGTTCTGGGAGCAGTAATTCAATCAAAGCTACCATTGCTTCTGAAAAAAAGAGTGATGATTAACTGTCTGACAGTCAAACTCACCTTTGACTTTTAGACCAGAGCTCTCTTCTTTGGATAATACTTTATTTTTGGTCAATCAGTTAATCAGTAAATAAACATTTTTGCTGTTCAGTCGTTCCAGTCGTGCACGACACTGTGGCCCCACTTGGGACTTTCTTGGCAAAGCTATTGGGGTGGTTTGCCTTCTTCAGCTTATATTATAGATGAGGGAACTGAGCCCTGTTAAATGACTTATCCAGGATCCTACAGTTAGTAAGTTAATAAGATGAGAATGGAACTCAGGAAGATGAGTCTTCTTGACTTCAGACTTGGAGTTCCATCCATTTTGCTGCTTAACTGCCCCCAAATTCATTAAGTGCTTACTGTATTAGACACTGTGTTAAGTGACTGGAGTATAAAAACACATAAAAACCTTTGTGGGAGTTGATAATCTAATAAGAGAAGATACACAAAAGAAAGCTGAAAAGTTTCTACCCAATGTAGAGAGGCATGATGGAGAGTTCCAAAGAAGTCCAGAAGCAGTGGAACAGGTGAGAAATGTGGAGAGAAATTGTGTTGAAGCCCCTCCTTAATAAAAAATGTGTTTTCTTCCCTGATAGAAAGCAAGTTCCACAAGGGCAAACACTACTTCCCCTTTTGTAACCTCAGGTTTAGTACAGTGCCTGGCACATAGTAGGTGCTAGATAAATGTTTCCTAATATTAGCTGGGAGAAAAAGGATTTTTAGATCAGTGCTGACTGGTGATTCTATCTAAATACTATTTAACCTCTGCAAGGTAGGAGATGTACAGAGAGAAATACATACTTTTTCCATTAAATGGAGTTGTTGTTTTGTGACTCCTGGATTTTGTCCATGGGGTTTTATTTTATTTTTATTATTTATTATTATTTTGCTGAGGCAATTGAGGTTAAGTGACTTGCCCAGGGTCACACAGCTAGGAAGTGTCTGAGACCAGATTTGAACTCAGGTCCTCCTGATTTCAGGGCCGGTGCTCTATCCACTGCACCACCTAGCTGCCCCTCCATGAGGTTTTATTAACAAAGGGACTGGAATGGTTTGCTATTTGCAAGTAGATTAAGGCAAACAGAGATTAAGTGACTTGCCTAGACTCACACAGCTGGTGTATGAGGTTACATTTGAACTCAGATCTTTCTGACTCCAGGTCTGGTGCTCTATCCACCATTTGCCTTAAATAGAATAAGCTAAACTAATGCATGTGGTCTTCTACCAGTGTAATCTCCCTGTATAACCCAAAAGCATTGCCTCAGTAAGGGGTTTGCAACATTGGCAATCTACCACTTGTGGGTCATTCTTTGGGATTAAAAGCTGCCTGTTCTGTCATCATTTTTTAATATAGTCCCCAGAAAACATGACAGATGAAGTTCATAGCATTTAGTATGAGTAAGTTTATTTCTCCGATAGAATTTGTAGCTAGTGATCACCACAGGAGGGCTGGAAGTGCTTTTCCTTGTATAATCGTGGGAATAATTTATAAGGTCTTTGTCCTTAGAGCATGTTAGATCTGGTACATGGAGTATGCCTAATATTCTCTGCACAGTTTTATCCAGCTCCTAGAGGCTTGGGGAGGCTCCTTCCGACTGACACTATGAGGTGATGAAGAATTCTAAAGTTTTAAAAGTCCACAATTCCACAATTAATAATAATAATAATGGTGAATATGATTTATGTTGGTCAAAGCTGATCTGTTTGACTTTGGGTAAGTCCCTTGATCTCTGTTTGTCTCAGTTTCCTCATCTGTAAAATGGAATAATAATAATACCTTAACTCCCAGTGTTGTGAGGGTCAAATGAGGTATTTGTAAAGTACAAATGCCTGGTACAATGCCTGGCACAGAATGCTATATAAATGTTAGCTATTATTACAAAATAATCTGTATCCTCTTTTTTCAGATTTTTGGGCACAAGTGAGCAAGATTGCTGTGAGCCCTCAAGTTGGAGAGAAAAGCTTCTTCCCTCTCCCTAGTCCAATTATCCAGTAGCCCTAAATCCATGGTGACAGCGTTTCTATTGTATCCATCTTTTCCTGATCACAGGTGAATGAGATTCTCTAGATGGGAGAACAAAGGTGACCCAAGAGACCAAGAAATTCATCAAAGCCAACTGAAATTCTAACAGCAGCTGATGCTAAGTCCAGCGAGGAGCCGGTGCAGCAGCTGAGTGACCCTCTTGACCCAGAGCAGCAGTGGATTGACCCATCAGCTGAGATAACCTCACCCCGTAAGGAGGGAGCCCAGCTGAGCAAGGGAATGACTCATCCATCACAAATGCCTCACCCCAAGCCAACTCAGTGGAGATTCTCTCAAGAGAGAAAAGGATGTGAGAGCCAGGAATGACGAGGCATTCTAAACTGTCCGTGTCTGCCCTGAAAAAGTACCTCGAGGCTTTAAATACGAACCCACACCCTCCGAGGACCTTATGTGTGTGGACAAGGGGAGAATGGGTTCTCTGCTCTGAGAGATGCCTTCCCAGGAACTATCTCGCTGTAAAAGCTGAATGATGTCAACTGATTACTTGATAAAGGGGAGCACAGGGGTGATACCCTCAGGGATAGAGCTTCGAGGGTTAGGGTTAGAGCTGCAGTGAGCTACTCTCGGGGAGCCCAGTCTGCCCGTGTGAGTAGTCATTGGGAGAGGGAGGGGAAAGAGAGGGGGGAAGGGAGGGAAAGAGGAAGAGAGAGAGAGAGAGACAGAGAGAGAGAGAGACAGAGAGAGAGAGACAGAGAGACAGAGAGAGACAGAGAGAAAGAGACAGAGAGAGAGACACAGAGACAGAGAAAGAGAGAAGGAAGAAGGGAAAGAATGAGAGAAGGAGGGAGGGAGGGAAAGAGAGAAGGCACTGCATTTACTCATTTATAGTAGACAGTTTGAGTAAGTGTGCTTATTTTAATAAGGATGAAAGTGATGGTAGAACTGGCTTGCCCAAGTTCTCATTGTTAATGGTGGAATCTGGCTTCAAAACCAGTTCTGTGCATCACCTCTTAGGAAGTGAGATCGGCAGGGAGAAAGAAAAGCCCTAACTAGCAGATGTCAAAAAGCACCTTGTCCCAGAATATTGATGTGGGGGCAGGGGCCAAGTGGAGCTTGGGTGGAAATGCTTCCCCAAAGTGACAGATTTCCCATTAGCCCATAGTTCTCTACTGTCCAGTGCTGTCTCCCCATCTGTGGGCTCCACCTTCTCCCCAAAAGCTCCTGTCCCCATGACACTGCTCTTACAGGGCCTCCTAATCCCTGGGGTGAGGGTTCTCTTGTCCCGTGGCCTGCTTCCTCCTTCCCAAAACTTCCCCAGGCCCCCTGCCTTAATAGTTTTAGTCAGAGGTAAAATAGTCCTAATTAAGACTCTGGGAAAAAGCTCCCCATAAAGATCAATTTATGAAGAAATGTCCCTAAGAATTTTGGGAAAAACCCCATTTCCAGCATCCAAAAGTCTTGTATAGCTTTAAACCTTTCCCTCTCCCCAGAACCGGTTCTGGAAAGCCTTCCTTCTTTGAATTCAGCTGAGACAAGGCCAGGATTAAAAAGCTTTACTAAAACATCAAAGGTGAAAGAGAAAAAGAAAACAAAATTGGGTACAAAGCTGAAAATGATCCTCTACAAGCCTTGAGATATTCTGCTGTGAAACCCTGGCTGGCTGGCTCTGCCTCATGCTCTTGCTCCTCCTTTATCATTTCTCACTTTTCTAACTTGGAAGGGGCTGGGTGGGAAGCCACCTTCCCTCCTATGGTCTCTTTCAAAAACAGAGGAGTAGGTCAGTACCAGAAACTTTTCCACCCATGAAAAAGTTGGTTTATATGCCCATCATTCCTGCAGACATTCTTACTCCTTTATGGGGCAAGAAAAGAAAAAGGAAAAGAGAAGAACCAGGAAAAAAAATTTTTTTTTCTCCCAGAGGTAAACTCCCTGGATTCTGCAATCTCATTGTTGCCGCTGAATTCTTTCTAATTACTCTGGATTCTTTTGATCCTGACAAGATCAATGATCAATGTCAAGAAGCATTCTTTTCTTTTTCTTTTGCTTCCTCCCTTCCTCCCTTCCTTCCTCCCTACCTCCCACCCTCCCTTCTTCCCTTCCTCCCTCCCTCCCTCCCTTCTTCCCTTCCTCCCTCCCTCCCTCCCTCCCTCCCTTCCTCCCTCTCTTCCTTCCTTCCTCCCTTCCTCCCTCTCTTCCTCCCTTCCTCCCTCCCTCCCTCCCT
>JAJPUD010004710.1:90174-185425 GCA_023553655.1 Myrmecobius fasciatus
CTTCCTTCCTTCCTTCCTTCCTTCCTTCCTTCCTTCCTTCCTTCCTTCCTTCCTTCCTTCCTTTCTTTTTCTTTCTTCCTCCTTTTTTCCAGCAGGACGTTTGCCTAAACAAGCACTGCCGAACCCAGTTCCAGTTATTTTTAGTTTCTCCTTGGCCTACGTGCACTGGGGAAGTGTGATCTTCTTATGCACCCTTGCTACAGATGAGCGTTTGATTGGCAAGCTCAGAAATGTTCATTGTGTTTAAATTATAAACTCCCTGCAAGCACAAGGAACCTTTTGTGGGCTTTTAAACTGCATGTCAATATGTGTTCTGGTAGAGCTATAATTGCCTATTATTTCATAGGTTTCTGAATTAAATATTCATTCAACAAAAGCTGAAAATGGTACTAAATCTAAATATATAATACTTTAATATGCAAAAATTACTAACCGGTGTGTTAATGGACCTTTATCAATGTTCAACTTATGAAAGCAGAAAGGACAATGAATATTATGGCAGTTCTTTGTTTTTAGGCCATTAAAAATACAGAATAATCCCCATTTTCATTGGAACAATGAATTTTTATGTAACAGTGGTAATCAGTAACTGATAATGCAAAATTGTATAAATCACTTTAATTTTGAGTATGGCTATGACTTTCCTAAGAAAAAAATGAGGCTTTTCCCCGTTTTTGCCAAGAGTAACCAGACAGCTTCCTAGAGGTATCCCACTAAACAGATTCTAGGATTAGAGCTGCTTGTTGCTGTTGGTGGAGGAACTAAGGTAGAGGAGAAAATCTCATCTGGAAGGTAGGCTAACTAACATCCCCCACTTATTCATTGTGCCACCCATTTTTGCTGATGGTATTTATTTAAAGAAGGGTGACTGTAAATGATAGAATCATAGATTTTTTAAAAATATTAATGTTTTTTCCTTTACATTTTCCTTCCTCATTGAAAGGAATTCTTCTAAGAAATATACTTAGTTAAAACAAATTCCTACATTTATTGATTAATTGTGTAGATTTGTGTGTTTGCTGTTATTGTTTAGCCATATTAGTTGTATCTGATTCCTCATGATCTCATTTGGAGTTTTCCTGGTAAAAATACTGGAATGTGCTATTTCCTTCCCCAGATCATTTTTATAGATGAAGAAACTGAGGCAAATAATGACTTGTTCAAGGTCACAGAGATAGTAAATGTCTGAGACCAGATTTGAAATGATGAAGATGAGTGTTCCTGACTCCAGATCTGGTATTCTATCTATTGTGCCTGTAAATCGAAGCTAGTCTGTCTATATGACAGCAGCTAGTCTAAGGTCAGATGGAGTTGGGATTTGACAGACATAAATTGTTGTTACCATCACCAACAATTCAGATTTGAAATGTGGGATCCTGAATTTTTAAAACTGAAAAGAAATCTAAGTGATGACCCAGTCCATCTTGTCTCTCCTTGAATAATTTGGAAAATTGAAGCCTGGGGTAGGAGGTGGGAAGAGGATTTAATTGATCAAACTAAAGTTTTTAATTCCCAACCATTCCCTCCCCCCAAAAAATCAGTTTTTAAAGGCATGAGTTAACAATTATAAAAATTGTTTTTTTTTAAGACCAAGAGTTTATTTCTTTAGTATGTGTGCCACGTGAGCTCATCTGGATGTCTCTCTAGCCTATATTTACAATTCTATTCTCAAAGCACATAATCATCAGGCATGAATTTTCCAGACAGGATTTATACCCAATTCTTTTCTCCTTTATTTCCATACCCATTAACCTAAGTAATGTGTACATGGTGACATGTACTTTTAAAGTATATGGCTGACCTCCACCATTTTCTCATCTAAGTTCTTTTTTTAAGGTCCCAAGAAATTATGGTGGTTAAATTACTAGAGAAGTATTGAGCTAAATGTTGGCTGGGGATCCATTTACCCATTAGTGCCTAAATTTCCTCCACAATCAGCAAAAAAATGCCAATCACAGCGGAGGACCTCATTATACTTCCATTTTCTTTCTTTTCTTTTTGCCCAGACTTGTGATTTTATTAGTGTCGGGAGTTTGCAGTGAGGGATTTCCTTTTCCAATGCAAGTAGTCACCTTCTGTATCTTAGAGTGTTGGGCTAGATAAACTCAAATAGAAATGGGGCCACTAAACCAGGGCACACGTGGGAATGGTGCAGCCTCATGTTTGACAACTTCGGCTGAGAGTACTGAGAAGTAAAATGATTAATCCAGGGTCATTCATCCTGCAGTTGTTAGAGGTTGAATCTGACTCCAAGCCCAGCTCAGCTTTCTGTCTACCACACTGTCACATTATATTTCCATTTTCCAAAAAAAAAAAAAAGAGCAGTATTTTTGTTTTCATTAAGGCAGATTCCTAGTGTGGGGTCATTGGTCAAAATAAACTAACAAACCCATTTATACTGGTTTGATAGGCAGTGATCAATAGATTTTGCTATTTTTGCTTTTACTTTAAAAAAAAACAACTTTTGATCATCAGAAGTATAGAAGAGAGAGTAGAAATGAATCTTCTACATAGAAAATTTATCATTTTCCAGTTTCCTCTATAATGAAAACTGTTTTTTTTAATGAAATGTATGTATTTTAAATAGAAATGTATGTATTTCTATGTAAATAGAAAGTGGGGGAGTTTGGAGATAAAATGTACATGCTCCAATTTGTCAGTGGACAGTCAGGAAGATCTGAGTTCAAATATGGACTCAGACATTTATTAGTTGATTGACCATGGCCAAGTCACTTAACCTATGTTTATCTTAGGTTCTTCATCTGTAAAATGGGGATAATAATAGCATCTGCCTCTTAGGATTGTTGTGAGGATAAACTAAGATAATTGTAAAATGTTTTGCAAACCTTAAAGTATTATATAAATGCTATTTATTATTATTGTAAATAGAAACTCTGGAGGCAGGACTCCAAGCCAGTCTTACAGGAGGAGACCCTGGGACCCTACTACTGGACAGGCCACAAGTAGAGGGAGCAGGCTGGGAGAGGAAAAGCTCATTTGGGGTGCAGGAAACTCTTAGAATTGGTATTGGCCAGGAGGCACCAGATTTCAACTTCATCATATTACTACTGACTTTTTTGAGAGCCATCTTCCTCATCCAGAGACAGGTGAGTCAGGGTCTTGTTTCAGAACAGTGATTATCAGACAGCAAATAGTACACAAGGATCCCTGTGGGCTACATATTGACTTAGAAAACCACAAATAAACACAATCTAGGTTTCATTATATTTTTTGATTAAATATTCTCAATTGTATTTTAGTCTGGTTCCTGAACAAGGGGGTATGTTTGACATCTCTGCTTTTCAGAATATAGCCTAAATTCAGGGGAGGAAGTGGGAGGTAGAAGATAGGGGGTTCAGTATTGGAGAGAGATTAGTCCCTAGGAAAGGGTTCCCAGTGAGATCCTGGGGATGGAACTAAATAAGGGAGGAGGATAGTCATGTGGGGAGCAATCAGACTTCCCAAAGTCCTAGCAAAGATTGATTGCACTGGTAGAAAGAGAAAAGTTGCTATTTTCTGTATCTGGGCTATGTCCTATTATTTCAAGAATAAATAAAAACTCTTCAAAAACTTTGAGGAATTTTGTATTGCCTCTAAAATAAGATGAATTTTTTTTTTTGCCTGGCATTTAAGACCTTCCATACTTTGGATTACATTTTCTCCCATTTCCATTTTTGGAAGACACTCCATCCACATTTTTAACTTTTGAAATTTTTCTCCCTTTAAGATTCAGCTTAAGTATCACATTTTCAATGAAATCTTACCCAGTTTCTCCATTTTAGAAAAAGTGACTTGGATTAGACCTAAGAAAGGTATGTATTGTGAGCTTTTGAGTGCAAGGATTGTTTTTTGTCTTTCTGTATTCTTAGCATATAGCACAGTGCCTGGCACATAGTAGGTACTTCATAAATGTTGATTGACTGACTGACTGAAAGGTATCAGTCATTTTTCCACTCTGAGAGAAAGAGAGGGAGAAGAAAGGAGGAGGAAGAGGAAGGCGAAAGAAGGAGAGAGGGAGGAAAAAAAAGGGGGAAGTGGAAGAAGATGAGGATAGACTGGAAGGAGTGGAGGGGAGAGGGAAAGGAATAGCATGAGGTCAGTTATTCAGTTTAAGATATCTAAGGGACATGCAATCAGGTGTATCTTATAAGCCACTTGGAGAAGACAGGGTCAAAATTAAAAATGATTTATTTAGGGAGAACATTATAGGTCAATTATGCTAATTTTGTCTTAGATATTTATGTATGTATGTGTATATGTGTCTATATAGATGCTGTCTTAAATGTTTATACATGCAGTGCATATATATATATATAAATATATTGTACATGTATGTATATATACACATGTATATGTGTGTATGAGTGCATATATATGTATATATAGATATATAATCATATCCATCCTTAACTGTGGCCGAGTTGGGGGAAGTGGGGCATAGGAAAGGGGAAAGAATAAAGTAAAAAGTGCAGAGCAGAGAACAAAAGAAAATCTATAAGGAAGCAAAGATGGACAGTTCTGAATAGTGTATTCTATTATTATGCATGCTTTCTTAAAATGAAAATTTATTGTTACACATTTTGAATCCTCCTTTATTTTCTGCCGTGCACATGACAATGTTTTTTCTTTTTCTTTTTGTTTTCTATTTTGTATTTAGATTTTAAATCAATAAATACAAAAAAAATAGAGAGGACAGGGCAGGATAAATAAATCTAAGAATTGTCTGCATAGATATGATAATTAGAAGGATAGAAGAGGGCAGAGGACAGAGCCTTGGGGCATCTGGAGAAAGGCCCCTCGAATTCTGGAGCACTCTGGGAAGGAAGGCATGGAGAGGAGTTATATAAGATAAGAAGGTGAGGCTGGTGTGGATGAGATCACAAGAACATTTTCTCCAAGGCCTTTCATGGTATAGAATTGAATTGGATGTAATTGGTAGGTCTTGGGTCATTGGGTTTTTTTTTTTTTTTTAATACTTTTCCCCTTTCAACTCAGCATTCTAACAGGTTAGGATATGGGTGGTAGTGGTGGGGAGGAATGGGAGAGAGTTTTTTTTTTTTTTTTTTTTTAATAAGGGAAACACAATGATTACAGTTTGACCTTGTACCTGATCACTGAAATTGCAGCCTGTTATCACCCCAAGCAGTGCCCTTTGTCACATAAACCCGAGAAAACATGGGTTTAAAGTCAGGGTCTAGTGATTTCTTGTTTTTGTTTTCTATCTGTAAAGGGGTGGTACAGGAAGGAGCACAGGTTGCTTTTCCCTATTAGAAGCTATTAGACTCAGGCTGAACCAAGATACCAAACAACCAGATGAAAAAGTAAAAACAATGTCAGATGTTGGGATGTTTTTGAATAGCTGGGTGTTTCATTCCTATAGATAAAGCATAAAAGTCAGGGAGCTTAATCAAACTATGCTTGTTTTATAGTGCTAATGATCTATTTGTTCTCTTACCCATCTAAAAATCTCATTTTTGTTCTTTAACATTTAATTTTTATTTTTTAAAATTGCATGTAAACAAAAATTTTTTTAATATTAAAAAATTTTTTTTCATGGATATGCTCCACCCTAAGTTTATGGCAAATAAGTGTATGTTTGTGTGTGTGTGTGTGTGTGTGTGTGTGTGTGTGTGTGTGTGTGTGTGTAAACAAGAGACAGAGAGAGGGAGAGAGGGAAAAAGATAGACAGACAGGGAGACAGAGAGAGACAGAGATAGAATGGGAGAGAGGGCGGGAAAGAGGGAGAGAAAGAGGGAGGGAGAGACACACAGAGAAACAGAGAGAGAGAGAGAGAGAGAGAGAGAGAGAGAGAGAGAGAGAGAGAGAGAGAGAGAGAGAGAAGGAGGGAGGGGAAGGAGAGGGAGAGAGAGGAAGAAAGGGAGGGAAAGACAGAGAGACAGAGACAGACAGAGAGACAGTGAAAAAGAGGCAGAGAGAGACAGAGAGAGAAAGAGGAAGGCAGGCAGATTTTCTGCTACTTAAAAAACCCTCCAAATTCTGAGTTCCATATTCTTTCCCCATTCCCCTTCTTGAGAAAGGAAGCCATTTGATATTGACAAAATCTTTGCTTCTCTGAAAGAAGACATTAATGTAAAGACTGGTTCTTGTAAGAATAATAGTTAACGTTTCTATCGGGCTTTAGCCCTTTTTCAATTATTACTTCATTTGGTCCTCACAAGGCTCTGGGAGGTAGATGCTATTTTTATTCTCTTTTTTGCAGGTGAGATAACTGAGGCAAGCAGAGGCAAGCACTTTTTTGTGAAGTTGCCCAGGGTCACACAGCTAGCAAGTGTCTGAGGCTATGTCTGAATTCAGATTTTCCCTGTTTCCAGGTCTGGTGCTCTCTGTACCCCCCAGCTTGCCTTCTTATGATCAGAGGTACTCTGTGACATGAATGGAAGAGGAAATACTGGGGAGAGGAAGTCTTTATGTTCAGTGAGCCCAGCTTTGGCTGCCCTGACCTAAAAGATGGATGGAATTTTTTTGTTTTTCAGCTGGATGACTGGTGTTTTGCTGCGGTGATCACTGAGTGAAACCAGGAGGAAGGAACTTTGGGGAAAACACAGTCACTTGGAGAAAGACTTGACACAGATTATCACCTGCAAGCCGAATCACAGATGTATGGTAAATGGCGACTCTACCCAATCTGGGAAACAAAGAACTTTTCTGAGAAATAAAGTGGGTCTGTTCTAAGGGGTCTGGGTTTTATCCTCAGCTCCCTCATCGTCTCACTTTGTGACTAGGGGAAATGTCCCTTTGATTATGTCTGGATATGCAAAACAGTTTGAATTGATCCTGTCAGAATTAAGTTCAACCAAATGTCTGCTCATTTTAGCCAACAAGGAGATAAACAACTAAATGGACTGAAATATTCATTTTTTAAAGAGTTGCTTTGAAGTACCAGTTAGATAAATGACATTCCACCTTTTTTTTTTATTTTGACATCTGCTTCCTTTTTACCTCCCTTCCTCTCTCCCTTGAGGAAGTTTCAGAGGGAGAGAGAAACAGGTGGGCTTCCCTGATGGGTCCCCTATGCTGTTGTTTCTTTAGTGATGGGAGGGAAAACTACAGCAGCCGTTATGCATCCAGAGAGATGTCTCAGCCAAAATAGCCTCGTCCAATCCAGGTGGTTGGGGGACCTTATTTTCTTTCTGTGGCAGGGGTGGAGGATTGTCTTACATATCCCCTGGGATGGGCACAGCCCATTTTGGAGGCCATTGTGTTAGTCTAAACATAGCTGTTTGTCTTCACCTTTTGGGGCCATCCCTGTCCTCTTCTTACCTTGCAGAAAGGTGATGTAAGATGAAGTCTGTAGATTTTTTTTTCCACATATATATTATATAAATAGACCTTATTTTCATTTCAGAGATTTAACTTTCTCTGAAGGGCTCAGTCATTTTTAATTGCTCACTTAAAAAGGAAATTTGAGATCGCCATGGCTACCATAGAGGGACAGGAAAATAAAACAAAATTTAAAAAAGCTCTTCAGTTGGAACACTTCAAAGAATCTCACTTATTGCCCAATTCAGATACTTGAAAGAAGGCAAAATTTGTTAAAAGAGATGTTAATGCTATTCACATGATATGCCAAAGCTGGGACATTTTATATCCCACCCTAATTAGAGAATCTGGTGTGGGTCTCTACAGGTGAGAGGCAGGGTTGCAGAGTATATGGGGTTGGGGTGAATGAGCAGAGAGGAAATGTGGAAACCTTGTACCCCTTCCCCTTCCATTTTGGCATTTTGAAACAGAGCATCTATTGGCTCTGAACCAGTTAAAGCAGTTTATGTCATGACTCAGGAGGATATGGAGCACCCTAAGATAATAGATTATTGAAACTAGACAAACATAATTGGGAACCTTGATAAAATTCAAATGGAATGGGATGTGGTTTATTTAAATGGCTTTTAGAATCTAATGGCCAAGCAAATGGTACTCTCCTCCTCTCTCACTCTCCTAATGGGTCTGTATATTGTGGAGGTTAAGATTGCTTAGTGGCTAAGTTAAAGTTTTGAGTCTTTGAACAAACCTTTCATTCACTTCTTTTCATAGTCTCTTCCCATTCCCTCTAAAGTCAAAGATGCAAGGGCTGAGGTCATACATTTCAGCTTTCTAGACTAATGAGGCTGCAGAGAAAGAATCTACCATCCTCATCTAAAACTGCAATAAATTCTGTGAAGTAACTTCCTGAGGAACATTCACGAACCACATGATAAATATGGGAATTGTAAAGATCAAAAGGTGGACTTCCAAACAGGCTTCATTTTCCTGATTCATAAAATTAGAAGGTGCTTTGGCTAAAATGATCTCTACATCTAAAAGTTTTTGATTCAAAAAATCTTGAGGAAAAACTGGGAAAATCCAGTCAAATTTTTTTTTGTTTGAATCGATGATTTTAGAAGATCCCATTTTGCAAATAGGGTCAGCCCAGTTTTGATGGGTAGCTGGGGCCCAGGGTCAGCAAATTCTTGGCTGGTGGATAGATGCTAAGTGTACTGATTCTCAGAAGAAGGATGAAAGGTAGTGTAGTGAAGTCAGGTTATAGACAGAACCTATCACTTATCTATAAACTAGGACCAATGTTTCTTCAATCCTGAACAATTTGCAGAGGAGGAGGAAGGATTGGGCTTTGGAATTATTAGTATTATCCACCCTCGTCTTCTATTAGCATGTCACTTTCCACTTTTCTGAAATCTGGTATCACACTGGTACTTTCCCTCTTCTTTCAGATACTTATGTTCTGCCCCATTCTTACTCTCAGTGTACTGTTAAGTAATCCCTGATAACTGATAACTGAAGTACCAATAATAACTAAAGGTTTAATTGATAACTGAAGTATTAATAATAACTAAAGGGTTAATTGATAGTGAAGCACTAATAGTAGCTAAAGGGTTAATTGATAGCTGGAGTACTAGTAATAACTAAAAGGTTAATTGATAACTGAAGCCCTAATAATAACTAAAGGGTTAATTGATATCTGGAGTACTAATAGTAACTAAAAGGTTAATTGTTAACTGAAGCACTCACTAATAACTAAAAGGGTTAATTGATAGCTGGAGTACTAATAGTAACTAAAAGGTTAACTGATAAGTGAAGCACTAATAACAACTAAAGGGTTAATTGATAGCTGGAGTACTAATAGTAACTAAAAGGTTAATTGACAACTGAAGCACTAATAATAACTAAAGGGTTAATTGATAACTGAAGTACTACTAATAACTAAAGGGTTAATTGATAATTGTAGTGTCAGTCTATAAATATTTAACTTATGAATCTTCCCAGTAGTTTCTACATTTTAATAGGGGGACTTTTGAAGACCAAAAGGTCTTTAAGAGCAAAAGAATCTACTTATTATGGTAGAATGACAGGCAAATTGAGGTTGGCACTTTGGGGTCCCTCAGTTCCTACCATCTAGGTGGCCCCCCTAGTTTACCCACTAAAAAGGCTAAGTATATGGTGTCCCATTACTGGTAGAAAGGAATCGATGTAATGGCTTTGGGGAGGGGGAGGCATCATTCTTGACTCATTACCCTCTCACTTCCCAGTCTAATGCATTTGGAGTTTATAGTGAAATCATTAGTGCTGGGGGGATGGGGTAAAGGCTGGGCTCTGTCTCATCTGTCTCATTGGTCCACCTTTCTCACCCAGGAATTTTATATAAAGGGATGCTACCTCCATTGTGTTCACAGCTGCAGCTGTTGCTTTCACTCCCAGTTCTTCCACACCCGCCCACTTTCATCCTGTTCTTTAATGGAAGCATTTGCTTCCTTTTGGTGGTGACTGCTCTCTCTCCTCTGCCATTACCTAAATTGTGCTTAGGAAAAGAGGTGGGGAAAAATCAGCCCTGGGGCTGCATTTCAAGAATGCAATAACAGCAGATTTTTTTTTCCCCAGAGGGAATTTAACTTTGTTGATTTGGGGAGCAGAGAAGGGGAAAGAATGAGAACTAGCTGAGGAGCAGTTTGCTTTTATCATTCCGGCCTCGGTTCCTCTTGGCTGATGGGAGAAAGGTAACCTCTTTCTTTGGAGAGAGACAGCTTGTCAGAGCTTCCTGTTCCAGCTCAGCAGATGAGTGCCAATTCACTGACACGTATAGGGCATACTGCCCTCCCTAGAAGCATTAGGGCAGACAAGAAACTACTAAGGGGGGCTCACAGATTCAATCTCTGGGTTCTAAAGGTGGTCTGGTGTGAGGGGCCACAAGGATGACAAATGGAGCTTATGACAAAAAACTTTTTTCATTTAAAATGTTTTTAAATTTTTATTATTTTATTTCTTCTTAAATTAAAAAATATTCTATTTTTCTTTCTTTTTCTTTTTTCTTTTCTTTTCTTTCTTTTTTTTTTTGCTGAGGCAATTGGGGTTAAGTGACTTGCCCAGGGCCACACAGCTAGGAGGTGTTAAGTGTCTGAGACCAGATTTGAATTCAGGTCCTCCTGACTTCAAGGTTGGTGCTCTATCCCCTGCACCAAATAGCTGCCCCTTTTCAAATTTCTTCTTTAATTAAATTAAAAACATGTTTTCAGGCTTTTGGTGTTTATGATGTAATCATTTTCCATTCATTCCTGCCACATTGAACCTTCCCTTAGGACAAAGAGTCCCATAAAAAATAAGCAAACAAAAAACTCACCTAATACTAAGATCATATCCAACAGCATAAATAATATTCTTTCCTATTTAATCCATACCTTTATTTCATAAGGAGGGAGATATGTATCATTATTTTTTTTAAGGGGGCATTTACTGGTTTTTCTCAATGTTTAGGGTTCAGATTCACTTTAGTAATGTGTTTATTTCCATTCTTGTGGTCATGGTGTAGACCATCTCAGTTCTCTGGGTTTCCTTCAAGTCTCAGCTAAAATCCGACCTTTCCTAAGAAATCCTTCCTAATCCCCTTTAATGTGAACGTCTTCTTTCCCTTGATTACCTCCAATTTATCCTGCCCATAGGTTGCTTGTGCATAGTCCTTTGCATGTTGTCTCCCTTTAAGATTGGGAGCTCCTTGAGAACAAAGATTATCTTTGACCCTTCTTTGTATGGTTAGTACAATGCCTGACACACATAGAGTAGATGCTTAATATCTGACTTGATATGAAATCTTTTGATATATTTCTGAATTCATTTCATTAATCATTTTTTTACTGCGCAATAATATTATATTACTTTGATATACTACTTTTTTTTGGCCACTCCTTTATGAATGAATAACTACTTTGTTTCTAGTTCTTTGTCTCTACACAAAGTACTGCTATGGATATTTGGGTGTCTGTCTTTGTGTCTGTCTATATGACAATTGCTGGGTCAGAGAATATGGCCAGTTCCTTGCATGATTCCAAATGGATACACAATGCCTTTCCCCTTCTGCTCCCTTCTCCAGCAGGTGATAGCGACTACGAATTTCTTGTCATGGACAGAGACCTTTGGGCAGAGAAATAGGTGTCTGTATGGGGATGAATCTCTCATGAATTTCACATCTCTTCTTTCAGTGATCTCTTCTGCATTTTTTTTTTTTGGAGAACAAAAGACTAAAGGAGTGGAAGGAAAGTGATGTCTCTGTGTATGTGGAGGAAGCATTATGAATCTCTGAAGTTTTTCTACTTGAATGGGAAGGGGGAAGGCAGGGAGAAGAGGGAGGAGGGATCAGTGAAAATGAGAGGATTATAGATTTTCAGCTGAAAAGGGGCCATAGAGATGACCTATTCCAACACTTGAAAGAGCTGAGAAAAACTAGGAAAAGATACTCATATGAAAAAAGAGAAATGATGATTAGAAGACTCAATAAGTGATTTAATAAGATTATTCATTAATAAAATCATTGATTTGGAACTGGAAGGAATCTTAGAGGTTATCTAGTCCATCCTCTTCTCCTCATTTTATAGATGGGAAAATTGAGACACAAGAGAGAGGGAAAGAGAGACAAGGAGGAGAGAGAGAGAAAGAGAGAGAGACAGAGAGACAGAGACAGACAGAGAGAGACACACACAGAGAGAGATAGAGAGGGAGAGAGAGAGAAGAGAGAACAGACAGACTAAAAAAAGACACAGAGATAGAGACAGAGACATATAGAGAGACAGAGAGACAGAGACAGAGCGTCAGAGAGAGGGACAGAGACACACAGAGAGAAAAAAGAGACAGAGAAAGAGAAGCAGAGAGCGAGACAGAGAAAGAGAGACAGAGAGAAAGAGAGAATGACAGAAAGATAGAGACAGAGACAGAAAGAGGGAGAGAAACAGACAGAGAAAGAGACAGAGAGACTAAAAGAGAGACACAGAGATAGAAACAGAGACAGAGAGACAGAGACAGAGACAGAGAAAGAGAAACAAACAGAGACAGCGGCAGGAGGCAGAGACACTGAAAGAGACAGAGAGACTGAGACAGAGAGAGAGGAAAAAAAGAGAGAAAGAGAGAATGACAGAAAGAGAGACAGAAACAGAAAGAGGGAGAGAGAGACATACACACAGAGACAGAGAGAGACAGAAACAGAGACAGAGTGGCAGAGAGAGGGACAAAGACAGAGAGAAAGAAAGAGAGACTGAGACAGAGAGAGAGACTGAGAGACAGAGAAAGAGAGAGGCAGAAAGAGAAAGAGACACAGAGAGGAAGCCAGACAGAGAGAATGACAGAAAGAGATAGAGAGAGGAAGAGAGAGACAGATAGAGAGAGAGAAATGGATGACGCCAGAGATGGCACTACCACTATTTTTCCAGATTTGAGAAGCAGAGAGCTGTGGACCCCAATAAGACTTTGGGGCAGGATTTCTTTCAGAGGATTTTTTTTAATATACACTTGGACACTAACAGCTGCTAGTTTAAAAAATTTCTCTTTTGTCTCCTTCTTAAAAAAAAAGACAAAAACAAACAAACAAACAAAAAAAAAACAAACCAACCCAAAACTTTATTCTGTAGTGCAGCCAGCTGTGGGCCTGTAAGGGAGGAATTTTGACATTATATTCCTGGGTGGATGTGATGACTCAAAAGAGCAGAATAATTTCCTGACGTGCATTTGAGCCTCTGTGACATAAGAGCATCTCTGACACAAGAGTGTTTCCTCTAGGAAAGTGTGAGAAGCAGAGGGAAAGGGTTTTCCTGTCAGTGATTTTTCCCCTCAAATTCCCCCTTCTCCTCTGGACTTGGCTGCCTGCTGTTCGGACACACTGCCAGTCTGGGAGCAGATGCTGTGCCCAGAGAGCATTCCCTGGCGCATTCAGAGGTCACAAGCGTGTGAACATCCTCAGAGAAAACTGGCTTCCCGGAATGTGGCGGGAGCCCCTTTGGGGCCCAGTGGGGAGGGGGTGCCCGCCGGGGCCTCGGGGATCTCACAGGCTAGGAGAGCCTCAAAGGGCACAAGTGGCTTTTGTCTCCGTGTGAGCCTGCCCAGCAGCAGGAGCAAGAAAAAAACCGTGTGACATGTTGAGCTAAAATTATCGTGCCCTAATTTCTGTGTCTGAAAGAGAAACACCAATGGAGGCCATGGGCATTAGCCTGTCATTCTGCTGGCCTTTGGCTGAGCCATTGCTTAGTCTCAGGCAGGGAGGCCCAAGAGAAGTCATCACCCTGTCCTTCAGGACCCCCAAAGCTGTTCCCCTTGGGGTGGGAGGCAGGAGACAAGAGGAAATGGGCCCAGGTGATTGTCATTCCACTACTATATATCGGTTCAATAGCCTGCTAAGCCAAAGTCTGGGGGGAGAAATTGGGACAGGTTTAAAAGGTGTTGGGCCTGGGGTAATCTGAAATTCAGGGTGTGAGTTCCTTGAGGACAGGGGCTGTCATAGACCTCTTTTTGTATCCCCTAACTTTTAGTCTTGAACCTAGCACAATAATTAATAAATTAATTAATAAAAATTTATATTGATTATAAAATTTTATATGTATTGATAATTGTTTTATAATTAACTGATAATTTAATTATGAATAGATTATTTATTGATTTTTTTTTACTGTCTTAGGAAATGAACCTGGTCTAGCCACATAGAACGAATCCTCTGTATTTACTGTATGGAAGTCAACTGACCCTGATTTAGAAGGATGATGATGCAGTGCTTCAAAGTTGTGAAAGACAGAGAGAAGAGAGGGATGGAGTCCTCCGAGGTTTTTGCATGAGGACTTCTGGCCACATAGGATTATTGCCCCCATGAAACTTGAGAGTAGATTTTTTTTTTCAAATTTTTCAAAATTTATTTAGTGTTTTACTTTCCCCCAGTTATATGCAAAACAATTTAAAACTGTTTTTTTTAAACATTTAAAAACATTGATTTAAAAAACTTTGAGTCCCTAATTCTCTCCCTCTCTTCTTCCTTCCCTATATTCCATCATTGAGAAAGCAAGCAATTTAATATGGATTACACATGTGTAGTCATACAAAACATTTCCATGTTACCAACTAGATAACATGGAAACCAACTGGAAAAATCAAAGTTTGTTCCTAATGAGCAGAGGGCTGTATCTCTTGGTATGAGGCCAGCCCTAAACAAAATTGTGAAGTAGCTAGAGTGTCCCTAGTGTCTTAGCCAATCTATTGTACACCTTTTCCCCTGCAGTTACCCAAAGTCCTTATATTCTCCTCTCCTCATCAAAAATTACTTTCTGGAAAGAAAGTAAAATTTATTCGTACTGAGGCATAAGCAGGTAACAAATTTCTTTTCTTTTTTATTAAAGTTTTTTTATTTTCAAAACATATGCATGGATAATTTTTCAACATTGACCCTTGCAAACCTCGTGTTCCAAATTTTCTCCTCCTTCCCCCATTCTCTCTCCTCGATGGCAATTAATCCAATATATGTTAAACATATTAAAATATATGTTAAATCCAATATATGTATACATATTTATACAATTATGTTGCTGAACAAGAAAAATCAGATCAAAAAGGAAAAAATGAGAAAGAAAACAAAATGCAAGCAAACAACAACAAAAAGAGTGAAAAATACCATGTTTGATCCACACTCAGTTCCCACAATCCTTTATCTGGGTTTAGATGGCTCTCTTCATCACAAGATCCTTGGAACTAGCCTCAATCCAGATAACAAATTTCTGAGGGCAATTTACATTTTAACTTGAAATTTTTTTTAAAAGAAAGGAATGAAAGAAATAAAATTTAGTCTTTTCTTGAGTTCCTGAAATTACACCCCCATTGAATTTCAAATTTATTCCTTTATTTTTTCTTTCATTCCTTCATTTGAGAAAGAGCATTGGATTTGCCTTTGGAGTTAGGAAGTCTTGGGTCTGAGACTCTGCTTTGACTTAATAGCTATGGGACACTCTGGACAAGTCACATAGTGCTAATAAAACTCCCTTTCCCAATTTGTAGAATGAAAATAACAATACTTCCACTCTCTACTGCATAAAGTTGTTGCACTGCTTGGATGAGATAATGTATGTAAAATGTTTTGTAAGCCTTAAGGTGCTGTATAAATGTCAGCTGTGGTTATTATTCATTCATGTATTCAAAAGCCACTTATTTGACACCTGCTCCATGTAAGACACTGTGGAGGCAGTGAATTTCTCATCATTGGAGCTCTCCCAGGTTGGATGCCCATTTGTTTGGGATATTATAGGAGGGAATCTTTTCAAGGTTTGGGTTAAGCTAGATAGCCACTGAGGTTTATTCCTGCTCTAAATCCAGAATCTTATGAGCTCTGAAATTCTTTAATTCTATCCAGCAATGTGAAGAAGGATTCAATAAGAATTTATGAGCCCCTGGGGGAGGTCACATGAATACAAGTAACTATAGGATAATGGAGAATGTGAAAAAGATCATGAGAGAGGTGATAATATAATAGCTAATATGCGGTAAACAGAAGTCAAGTTGCTTTCCCAAGATCATATAACTAGTAACTAACTACTGAGGCCATATTTGAACTTATGTCTTCCTGATTCTAGCTCCAGCACCCTATTTACTGCACCATCAAGATTATATGAGAGTTCAGAAAGGAAGGAGAAATAATTTGGTGTGGAGTTGGAACCTGAAGGATGAGTATGCTTTTGACAGGTAGAAATGGATGGGGAAGGTATTTCAGAAAGAGAGAACCACATGAGCAAAGAGACAGACCAGAAAGTACAGGATATTCTTGAGGAATAGTCTCTTTCTGCTATATAATCATTCAGGGCCTTGACTACCAGGCTAAAGAGGCTGAAATTAATTTGATAGGCACTGGGGAACCATTGAAAATCTCTTTAAAAGTAAAATCTATTGATTTTTTTACATTGCTTGGATTTTCCCTTTCATTCATTCTCCTTCCCTTTTCTAGAAAGCCCCCTTACAGCAAAGAATTTTTAAAAATTCAATAAAACTGACAAAACAAATCTACCATTACATTTCACATTTATGAGCCCCAACTTCTGCAAAGCAGGGGAGAAGCATGTCTCATGATCATCATGTTCTGATCAGAGCTGTGTATCAGGGAGACCGACCTGGCAGTAGTGTATGGGATGCTTTAGATTGGAGATGGAGAGTTCAGTTTGGAAGTTACTGCAATTATCCAGGTGAAACATGATGGAAGCTTAAAATAGATGGTGGTAAAAATGGAAGGCAGGGGATAGATCTGAGGTAGAAGGATGAATTAGGACTGAGGATGGCTCTGGAAAACTGAGTTATATTTTTAATTGTCAAAATGTAGCTTCATACAAAAGTATGTATGGCGGTTCTTTTTGTGGTGGCAAAGAATTGGAAATTGAGGGATGTCCATCAAATTGGGAAATGGCTGAATAAGTTGTAATATATGATTACAATAGAATACCATTGCTCTATAAGAAATGATGAGCAGACAGATTTCAGGAAAAACTTGGAAAGACTTACATGAACTGATTGCTGAGGGAAATGAGCAAAACCTAGAGAACATTGTACACAGTAATAGCAACTTTTAATGCTGTTTCTTTGGCAACATGACTAATATGGAAATATGTTTTACTAGATTGCACATATATAACCTTTTGCAGTATAGAGTGGAAGAATTGTTTTTTCATTCTACAAATGGGGAAAGAAAGGCTTATTAGCACTAAGTTACTTGTCCACAATGTCCCACAGATATTAAATCAAAACAGGGTCTTAGACCCAAGACTTCCTAATTCCAATGCAAGTTCAATGCTCTTTCTTGAATGAATGAATAAACAACAGTATAAAGATCAACTATGATTGACTCAGCTCTTCTCAACAATATAATGATCCAAGACAAGTCTAAAAGACTCATGATGGAAAATACTATTCACATTCAGAGAAAGAACTGATGCAGATTAAAGCATACTATTTTAACTTACTTTATTTTCATGTTTTTCCCTCTTTTGGCCTGTTTCTTCATTCACAACATGATTAATATGGAAATATGGTTTACTGGATTGTACATATATAACCTACAATAAGTTGCTTACCACCTTAAGGAGAAACTAGGGAAGGGAGGGAGAAAAATCTGGAATTCAAAATTTTATATAAAAAATGAATGTTTAAAAAGATGTAGTTTCCTTTTATGTTCCTGAGAGATAGTGTTGTGAGTGGGGATGCTGAATTTGGGAGAGTGGTCAGTGCCTGTTTGCTCTGCTTTATATCACTTTGACTCTATGAAGCCTGTCTGACTTTCTAAAAAAGGTCATTCATTCCCATTTGAAACTGGCAGCCTGTTACAACTCTTTCTGAGTCAGGGGAAGGAGGAGTTATTTATGAGAATGTGGAAAATCATTAGCTTAATTGGAAGGGATTTAATCACTTCTCCAAACTCCACCTTGTTTAAATGTGAAGTTCCAGGAAGACACACTGCTGCTACATACATTGCTTGAATTTTTTTCTTATATCCTCTACTTTTCCAAGGAATAAGAGTTTTTCCTTTAAATTACGTTTTATTATTTCAATTAACAAGCATTTGTTTTCTCTCCTTCCTTTCTCCCCAAAATGAAAAAAAAAACAAATAAAAAATCCTAAAACCCATATAATAAATATGAATAGTCAGGAAGAAAAAAATTCCCATATTTGCCATGTCCAAAAAAGAACCAGAACATTGTTCACAGTAACAGCAATATTATAAAGATGATCAACTGTGAAAGATAGCTCCTCTGATCAGGACAGTGATCCAAGACATTTCCAAAAGATCCATGATGAAAAATGTTACCCACCTCTATTTGGAAAACTGATGAGCTCTGAATGCAGACTGAATCATATCTTTTTAATTTCTTTAATTTTCTTTCTTTTTTGTTTGTATTTGCTTTTGCAACGTGGCTAATATGAAAATATATTTTACATGATTTCACATGTGTAATTGAAATAAAAATACCAATTTGGAGAGGGGTTGAGGGAGAAAATTTGGAACTCAAAATTTAAAAAAATATTAAAAAATTTTACATGAAATATTTAATATTCAATAATTTAATTTCCTACAATAATGTAATAATATTTAAATATTTAATAAAGTAAATACATTATATTAAAAAAGGTTGTTCATCTTTACAATATTGTCACTATATCAACTGTTTTCCTTATTCTGTTGACTTTATTCTGTGTCAGTCTATACAAGTCTTCCTACTGTTTTTCTGAAACTTTCCCCCTTATCTTTTTTTATGGCACATTATAATCCTATACTACAATGGTTCACATTTGTTCAGCCATTCCCAAATGATGGAAATTCTCTTCATTTCTAATTCTTTGCATGGATTATATGTTTACTATCATTCCATGTCAAGTGTTAAAAAGAGCCCTATTTAATTTAACTCAGTATGATTCAGTAAACACTTATTAACCACTTATTACATTCAAGGCACTGTGATAGGTACTGATAGTCTAACTGCTACTGAATTCATGAATCACATCTATACTATCCAGTTACTGCCTATTGATTATCAATGATGGGGTACTCGTTAAATTCTTAAGATGCTAATTCTATGACTCTTCTTTCTTCTTAAATATTTATAAAGTGTCCTTTGATAATTCCTTCTAAGTTTTCACCAGGATTAAACATCAAACACACCTTTGTGTAATTTGAAATATCAGTCTTCTCTACTCTTTTGAAATTCAATGGTATTTGCCATTTTTAAGTCTTAAGGCATCTCTCCAGTTTCCTCAAAGATTATCCACTTGGTGTTGATTAATAACTTCTGCAAATTCTTTCAGTACCCTGGGCTTTACAAAATATAATATGAATATAAGTTTTAGAACAGTGCCACTGAGTAACAACTACTCAACATGCTTAAAACATAAAAGGCATAGGGCAGCTAGGTGGTGCAGTGGATAGAGCACCAGCCCTGAAATTAGGAGGACCTGGGTTCAAATCTGGTCTCAGACACTTAACATTCCCTAGCTGTGTGACCCTGGGCAAGTCACTTAACCCCAATTGCCTCAGCAAAAAAGCAAAAAAACAAACAAAAAAAACATAAAAGGCACAAAAGGAACCACATGTATATGAGCTTTCTGATATACACTTTTTACTCATCTCAGAACTGCACCATGTAAATAACTCAAAAAGTCCTGTGTTCCTGGACATCTGTGGCCTGGATTAGACCTTTTGGATCCTTCCAATTGGAACATTTTTTCTGATGGTGGTGTTCCTTGTCTCTTGAGAACTGGTACTATTGTGGAAATGACCTCCCATGTTAGCATCTGACTCAGAAACTCCCGAGCTCATGAAATTTGCCATCGGGGTGGAAGTATTCATTTTTGCTTTGCTGGTGGGATTGTGCTTAAGAAGGAAAATAGAAAGCAGAGGGAGGCAGCTAAAGACTTAGACACACCTAGGCAGCAAGCACATGTTTTCACAACCGTGGACTTATAGCCAATAGTGATTCTGAAGGATGTGGGGGGGGGGGGGAGAGAGAAATTCTCTTCCCACCTTGCTGAAAATCCAGAGGAGGAGGAAATTTTGAAAGATTGCAGCAGAGGGATCAGGCTGTTTCTCCTCAGTCTCTCTGAGTGAGTGGTTCTAGTCCACTAAGTGGACAGCTCCTTCTGACTCTGGCCAGTCATTCTTAGATGTAACCCCAGTAGCACTGGTGATTAGCAATGGCCAATCAGGACTTGCTGCATCATCTCAGCAAGGAATATATACTTTGCCTGAAGACATGAAATGAAATAGTATGAAATAAAGCTTAAAAATAAGTCTGGCAGAAAATAGGTTTTATTTTATTCTCTAGGCAATGGATAATCACAAGGAATTTTTAGCAGAGTATGTTGGATGGTCAGACCTGTGCCCCAGGAAGCTTATTTTGTCAGCTGTTTGGTATAGAGATTAAAGAACCGAGAGACTTTTATGTAGGGAAATCAGCCAGGTGACTATTACAGGATAGAGGGAATGAGAGTCATGACAAACATTGTGATTTGGTAAAAGAGACAAAAGGGATACATATAGGAGAGATTGTGGAGGTAGAATTGGCAACACTTAACAATTAATTGGATATAGATGATGAGAAAGGAGGAAGAGCCAAGTTTATGGATTTAAGTTGTTTCTCAGAGATAAACAATAATAATACATTTCTGGGAGCTAAACATTACTCTTATCACCTTGGCCATCTTCTCTCTCTCCTATATCTTTTCAGTTGCAGAACTATAGTTATAGTATATTGATTTACATCCTATGCCTCTACTCACCATCTCTTTCCAAACCAAATTATTACTTAGTCTTCATTTCTCTATGTGTTGTCTTCCTCATTAGAATAAAAATTATTTGAAAGATGAGACGACATCTGCTGTTGTTGTAACTTCAGCATGTTTTTGTAACTCAGAACACATTGTAAGTGATTAATAAATAATTGCCAATTGATTATTTGATAATGCTAGTAATGATAATCATTAGCCAGTGGGCTATTTGTCTGATTATCCTTCCATTCTTTGGATTGTTCTCATTCTCTCCCCATAATGGGTGCCATCTTGTTTCCAGTGTAGCTTTAGAGCAAGAAACAGATATTGTGATGGTGTGGGAAAAGATGCTAATCCTTAGGAAAGCCTTGGTTTTCCTTATAAATCAGATCCAACAAGATATGTACTTATTATATCACTATTTCTGAATATATAGAAAATAATAAAAAGAGGTTGGAAGAAGGCTAATTATGAGGGAAGAAAAGGAGTGAAAATATGGTGCTGTGGGCATCTCCTAATTGTGTTCCCCACACTATCTTTGTCCTGGCTCCTTCTAACAACACCTTGCAGTTGTGTCCTTGACCAGCTTTCTCCAAATTATACCCCTCTTCATCAAACTGAAAAGGCTAGAAATTCAGAAAGCATCTTTAATGGTCTGAGGTGTTAAGGCAATGGAACATCCATACTAAGCACAGTGGATGGAAATGAAATATAACATTTCCCTTGGGTTGTGGTGGGGGGGAGGCTGGCACAGGAGCGGGGGCCTATTGATTGAAGAGAGCCCTGTGTATTTAAGTTATGTTCATTCTCTGGTGATTAATGCTGTGATAAATTCAGACCAACAGTATTAAGATGAAAGCCTTTCCATCCTATTACCATGAGTTATTGAGTCCTCTGGGATATGGTTACATCAGATTCTATTCTCTAAAACAGAAACCTGTCTCAAGAGAATTACAAGAACCAAAATTATATTTACTGATGTAGCAGGAGAGAAGCATCTCTTTTATGAGCCCCTAAATTTGAATGTTATCTAGGACACCAAGCAAATTGTAGGTTTTTATCCTCTAAGTCCATGATGTAAACCACACTTCTTCTTAAAAATACTCGTGGTGTTCATCATAGTTGTAATTCTCAATTTCTGGAGCTTGAGCAAATTGCAAGAGTGGGCAAGGGAGAAGATGGGCTCATTTGGAATATGGTGGTCTGGGTTATTACTGTCTGGGCTAAAATAGAGAAAAAAGAGTTTTTAGTCACTACTGCTTCTATTTAGTAGGAAAAAAAGCCCTGAGGTATATTCCTATCATCTCTGCCTTTTAATATAAGGCAGGAGAGGAAACTCAAAAACAAATCCAGGATCAGGGAGGCCTCTGTCCTCACCATTGTGTTCAGAAATGGGTCAGAGGAGAAAGAGTCCCAAGCTGTCACCACAAGGAGAGGGCAGTTTGGAAGGAGAGGAAGCAGGGAACTTTGGTGATAGATGTGAAAATACCCCACCCTGGCAAAGCTCTGGTTGCCCCAGCTTAGTTATGACTATTTTTTAGGTTGGAACTGAATTCATAGACATGTTTCACTTGGTACCCTTGATTAATCATGTGGAAGATCTGTTTTAACTCAGTCACCTCGGGCTACAAATCCCCTGGGGAACAAATAATACCTATAGGTACCAGGGATAGGAAGGAAAACTCTGGCAAGCTTAGGGATATCAAACATCTCTACATTTGCTCTCTGCATCTGATCTCCCAGACGGCCACTGTGCATGCCAAGGAACAGACTGCATATTTTTACACACGTGCTTATTATGGATTTTTTTCCTCTTGGCAGTTGGGGAAGCTAGTGTCCTTACCCAGCAAAAGTCTCTCCTTTGGTGAAAAGTGGATTAGCACCCCCATGTGAATAGACTGTGACCCCAGCAGCATTTTCTAAACAAATTTGACAGCAAAACATTTTGGGACTTGATATAAATGTATTTAAAATAACCTCATGATAAAGAGGTTTTGGAGAAATTGTGGTCCTCATATCATGAGAAGTGGTTTGGGGTAAGTGATGGAGAGCTGTTTCTGGAAGTAGGAAGACTTTGATTTTTAAGTCATCTTTCAGACACACATTGTGTAATTTTCGGTAAATTCTATAATCTCTCAGTGCTCAGGGCCACTCTCTGGGGCTCCAAATTGAAGAGGAGGTATTGATCTGCATTTGGTGGATGGAATTTCCTAATGTGGGAATTCTGCACCATACTCATGAATGAGAAGTCTGGTTAAGAAAAAATTAGGGAAAGGAGGTCATGGGAAAAATTTGGGGGTACAGAATAGAAGCAACTACTTATTTTTATACCAAAATTGCTCTGTTTATATGTATAAAATTTTATATTTAATACTTTAGAAGGAAATTATTAAAATTTTTTTATATGAGGCAGAACACCAGAGGAGAATTTAGGAAATCCTGGGCTATCGATTTCCCATAGCTCAGCAATTTCCAAATTGAAGTTCTTGTGTGGAGGCAAATCAGGTCACTAATTTATTTTCCTGACCCTGAGTATTAGAGAGAGTGTTGAGTTTGACATCAGAAGATCTGGGCTTGAAGTTTGCCTGAGATGGATTCTGACTATGATCAAAGGCTTGTCATTAACCTCTTGAGCTCCAGGTTCCTCTGGTAACCTGGTAAAATGGGGATAATAATGCCTGTATGATCTTCATCATGGGATTGTTTTAGGGAATGTGCTTAGCAAATCTTAATGAATACTTAAAATGTGTGAATCATTAGTATTCCTCTTTTTATCCTCATCCTCCTTAGCATTCTAGTATTTGAAATTTATTTTTTTTTCAGTTAAACAAGCATTTTTTTTCTCTTCCACTTTCCCATTCTTCTTCCTCAAGGGGAAAAAACCCTTATAACAAATATGCATTTTCAAGCAAAAAAGGGAAAAAAAAATCCCCCAGTGGCTTTTCCAACTTTTTTCATCTTTCCTCATATCTCCCATTGCACTTGTGCTCAACCCTTTCAACTAATAATCCTGCTTCAGATTTTAACTCAAAAAATTGAGATCATTTGCTGATCCCACTTTTCTCCTTCACCTCATCTAATATTACTTAGAAGTTTTCCAATACTATTTCTTCCTTGTCTCACATGAAGAGGTGGCCTTTCTTTTAGCACTACTGTTCCTATTCTATCCTATATTCTTCAGCTGATTGCCACTTCTATCATTCCCATTATCTCACTAATTTTCAATTTCCCCTTTTTTATTGGTGTTTTATTTTTTGTGTATCTTCTGCCACTGATAAATACATTTATGTACCCTCTATCCTCAAAACCCCCTCACTTGATGCATCTATTTCTGTTAGTAATCAGCAGATATCTATGTATCTTCACTATCTTTTCTCTCACTCACTTCTTAGTTCTCTTAAATCTGTTTTCTAATCTCATCAACCTTTCAAATGAAACAGCTCTCTCCAAAGCTATAGTGGATCAATTTGTTGCCAAATCTAATGGACTTCTGTGGGATCCTGAGAAAGTGATAATTTATCTTTGCCTTAGTCTTCTCATCTGTAGGTGGCTCAAAGGATAGAGAGCTGGGGCTGGAGTTAAGAATACTCATCTCCCTCAGTTCAGATCCTGCCTTGACAATTACTAGTTGTGTGACCCTGAGCAGGCTACTTAATGCTGTCTGCCTCAGTTTCCTAATTTGTAAAATGAGCTTGAGAAAGAAATGGCAAACCAATGTCTTTGCCAAGGAAATCCCAAATGAGCTCATGAAGAGACAGATATGACTGAAATAACTAAACGACAAAAAATACAGATAATAATAACACCTACTTTCAAAAATTGTTATAAGAATTAAATGAGATACTAATTATAAAGTGCTTAACATAGTGCATGGGACAGAGCAAGCTTTACTATTATTGGCTATTATTATAATATATTGGCTATTATTATCATGATCATTATAATTGTTATTGTTAGTGTAATGATCAGTCATTTGACTTTATAATTTTGTTATTATATACATGTTTTCCTTATACTGTTCACTTCACTCTACTATTCATAAAAGTCTATTCAGGTTTTTCTGAAATATTCCTTTTCTATTACATTCATATATCATGATTTGTTCAGCCAGTCCATAATTAATGGACACAATTGTAATTTCTAGAGCTTTGCCACTAAAAAAAGTGTTGCTGTGAATGTTTTTAATACACATTCCTCTGCTTTAAATGTCCAAAATAAAATTACCTCATTAGTTGGAGTCAGTATTATTGATCTTAGTTCCTGCTTGCCTTCTAATTTGCATTCATAGGAAGTTCGTGTCTGAACAATGGTGTTTAACCCCCAAATCAAAACTACAGCTAACTCTCATATATACAAACATGGAATAAAGTATATCTCCTATACCTTCAGTTTGATGATAAGTGCCCCGAGGACAAGGATAGTATATTATATTGATTTTTGTGTCTCCTATAGTATCCAACAATTTCTAGCACATAGTAGATGTTTAACAAACATTCATTAAATTCATTCAGCAATAGAATGTAAGGAGAGAGTCTATTTTTCATTGTTTCTTAGATTTGCAGCTGGGAGAGACCATAGAGATCATCACTTCATCCTTCTTAGTAACTGACACAGAGTATGCACTTGATAAGTCCTTTTTGGATTGGATTAATTTTATGAATGAACATGTTTGTGTATTAACTATAACAAATTTTTATCTTAAAATGGTATCTGTTTCATTATTACACTGTAAAATTGCACCCATAGTATCTCTTGTATACTCTCTAACTCTAGGATTATATTCTTTTTTCTTTCTATCACCCAGAAACAATTCCAGAACAGTTTCTTAGAACAGACTTACGATTATTCATATGGGCTATGTCAGTAGCCTCCTAAGTCATTTTTCAGATGACTTTCCCTTCACCATTGCATCATTCACTGAGAATAATTCATGTTTAAATGGCATCTTATGGTTTCCAAAGTGTGTTCCTCATTAATTCATTCAATAAGCATTTATTAATCACCTATCATCTGTTAGACATTGGGGATATAAACTCAGAAGAAAAATGGTTCTTGTTATTAAAGAATTTACATTATATTATAATGGGAAGAAGGAGCAACAAAACATGTGCATAGAAAATTAATTATAAAATATATATAAAGAAATTTTTAGGGAAAAATATTTTTTTCTCTCTGGGCCTCGGTTTCCTCACCTACAAAATGAAGGGGTTAGAATAGATGCTCTCTTAAGTTCTTACCAAGTATAAATCTATCATCCTGTTAGCATAGATAATTAAGTTTTAACTAATTATGGGCTTGTAGCTACATCTAGTTTTAATCAGGATGAGGAAGAAGTTAGGGGAAGCATATTAGAAATAAGAGGCAAGGGACAGCTAGGTGGTGCAGTGGATAGAGCACCAGCCCTGAAGTCAGGAGGATCTGAGTTCAGATCTGATCTCAGAAACTTAACTCTTCCTAGCTGTGTGACCCTAGGCAAGTCACTTAACCCCAGTTGCCTCAGGAAAAAAAAAGAGAGAGGCAACATATCAAAATGGACAGAGCATTGGATCTGGAGTCAGGAGCACCCTAGTCCCACATAAGACACTGACTAGTGTGTAACCCGGGAACATCACTTCACTTGCTAGTTTCCTTACCTGCAAAATGGAGAGATCTCAAAGGTTCCTTCCAGCTTCAATTTTTTGGTTCCCAAAGGTCCTTTTCTATTTTCTTCAGTTTATTTTGGAGATAGAACTAGGAGCAATGTTACTGGTTCAGAAGGTATGTATGGTTTAATAGCTTTTGGTGTGTAGTTATAAATTGCTATCCAGAATGACTGGACTAGTTGATAGTTGCATCTGTTTTCCCAAAGCCCCTCTAGGATTTGTCATTTTCCTTTTATGTCATTTTTGCCAGTCTAATGGGTATAAGGATGTGCCTCAGAGTTGTTTTAATTTGCATTTTCTAATTATTATTAGAGGATTTTTTTTCATATGCTTTTAGAAAGCTTGGATTTCTTCTTCTGAAGACTTGCTATTTATTTTCTTTGACTATCAATAGGAGAATAGCCCTTATTATTATAAATTTGAACCAGTTTCTTGAATATCTTAGAAATTAAAAATTTTAAAATAGTATTTCATTTTTTCTCTAGTTACATGTAAATTTTTTACAAGATTCTGAATGATACATTTTTTCCCTTTCTCCCTCTTCCAGATAGTATTTTGATATAGTTCATGCATGTGCTATCATGTAAAACTTATTTCCAGATTAATCACAGTTATGAAAGAAGAAACACATCGAAAGAAAAAAAAGAGATAATGAAGAAAGTAGAAAAATATATCCTTTGGTTTGTATTCAGAGTCCATCAGTTCTTTATCTGGTTATGTATAGCATATTTCTTCATGAGTCCTTTGTTACTGGTCTTGGATAACATTGTGTTACTTAGAAGAGTAGAGTCAGTCATAGCTGATTATCATACAATGTTGCTGATATTGTGTACAATGTTGTCCTGGTTTGCTTATTTAATTTTGAACCAATTCATGGAAATCTTTCTAGGTTTTTCTGAAATCTGTTCATTCATTATTCCTTTTTGCTCAAAGATATTCCATTACATTCATATACCTCTGCCTGTTTATCCAATTGCCAATTGATGGGCATCCCCTCAATTTTCAATCTTTCACCATGAAAAAAGGGCTGCTATAAATATTTTTTGCACATGTAGGTCCTTTTTCCTTTTTTTTTTATTTCTTTGGTAAACAGACTTAATAATATTGTTTGGTCAAAGGATATGCACAGTTTGTTTGCCCTTTGGACATATTCCAAATTGCTCTTCATAATGGTTGGGTCACTTCAGAATTCCACCAATAGTACATTAATGTCCCAGTTTTCCCACATCCTCTTCAACATTTATCACTTTTCTGTTATATTGACTAGCCTATAAGTGTAATGTGGTATCTCAGAGTTGTTTTAATTTGCATCTCTTTAATCAAAAGTGATTTAGAGCACTTCTTCATATTTCTATAGACAGTTTTGATTTCATCTGAAATATCCTTTGACCACTTATCAATTGGGAAATAACTTGTAGAGAAACTAAACTTGTAAAGATTTTTCTCTCTTTCTATTTTTTCTTCTTTTAACTGAATTAATTTTGTTTTGTAAATTAATTTTTCTGTCATCCAAACTGTGAACCACCATCTGTCTTTTGTTTGGACTGTTTCCCTATCCATAGATCTGATGACTAATTTCTTCCATGCTCTTCTATAATGTTACCTTTTAAATCATGTACTCTTTTGGAACTTTTCTTGGTAAAGGGTATGAGATATTAGATTATACTTAGCTAGTATCTTTACCTTGCACTAGAACAAGGGAGCTCTTGCAAAACCTCTTTTTGACCAGATATATAGCCTTGGACTTCTTTTAGTTATCTGGGGACTGGAATATTCCAAATACATATTCCTGGTCAAATCTCATTCATTCCCAGTGTCTGAAAACTCTTTGTCACCCTGTGTTAATCTGGGATGCATAAATGATTTATTGTGGTTTTTGTTTCTTGAATTTTTTGACCAGGATTTAGTCTGGTGCATTTTCTCAATCTTTGTGGAAGGGCTGTGTTGGAGAAGCTTGGCTATATTTCTTCCTGTTATTTTATCATTTAATAAGATGCTTGGCACAGAGTAGGCATTTATCATAAATGCCTATCACTCTTCTACTCAGTAAAGTACTATGGCTCCCCATCACTTCCAGGATTAAATAAAAAAAAAATCCTGTTTGTCATTAAAAACCTTTTATAACCTAGCCTTCTCTTTCCTTTTAGTCTTCTTCTTTTTAATAACAGCTTTTTGTAATGCTGTTGTACCCCAATTGCTTCAGCAAAAAAAGCTTATATTTTTCAATATGCATGCAAAAATAGTTTTCAATATCCACCCTTGCCCTTTTTTTCTCCCTCCCTTACCATCTTCCCTCTCCCCTGGACAGCAAGTGATCCACTGTAGATTAGACATGTGCAATTCTTCTAAACATATTTCCACCTTTATCATGCTGCAGAAGAAAAATCAGATCAAAAGGGAAAAATGAGAAAGAAAAACACAAGCAAACAAAAACCAAAAATGGTGAAAATACTATGCTGTGATCCATATTCAATCTCCATAATCTCTCTGGATGACTTTCTAATCTTCTTGCATCTTCCTCCCCAACCCGTATTCTGATCCAATGACAACAACCTCCTGACTGTTCCACTAATAAGATACTCTATCTCTTGACTATCCCTGATGCATTGGGTTGCTCTCTCTCCTCACCTCTGTCTACTAACTTCTCTGGCTTCCTTTAAGTCCCAACTAAAACTGTATTTCTTACTGAAAATCTTGCCCAATCCTCTTAATTCTAGGGCTTTTCTCCTGTTTATTTTTTCCTATTTATCCCAAACATAGCTTCCTTTACATGTATTTGTCTGTAGATTGTCTTCTCCATTAGAATGCAAGCTCTTTGAGTGCATGTATTATTTTTTGTTCTTTTTGTATCTTTATATTTAACCATCAGCTGGCATATCATAGGTGCTTAATAAATGTTCATTTGATTAATTGATTTAAGAATGGAATTCAGAGTGAAGAAAGAGTGATTGGAGCATCTCATGATTTGGTCATCTGGTCCAAGTATTCACTGATTAAGAGACAGAGGCAGTACTACACCAAGAAGGCTGATGGAGAGGAGGTGCAGAATAATTTGGGAGTTCATTTTTTTGGAAGTGAAGGGTCAGTGGGCTGAACTGAATAGAGTGAAAGAGGTGACACACTTGTTATACTTGCCTCCTGGTTATCTTCAGGGTCTGTTGCATCAATAGTTTCTGAAAATGCTTCTGATATTTCCTTAGGAAAGTATGTTTATTACTAGTAATACATGATGCAATCTCATAACTGAGTCAATCTCTTGGAGTGTCTTGTATAAGCAGGAAATTGAGGCACAGGGCAGAGGGAGAATTCCTCCTCCCCCATGGTTCTACTGGGTACTAGAGGGACAGAAGAGTAAATTAATTAACTGGTCATGGCTTTTCTCTTGACTGCTTAATCCCACAGTGGACAACACATCTTACAAATTTTCCATATCCCTGGAAAACAGAAGACACTTAATAAATATGTATTGATTTTATTTCATTTGGTTCATAACTGAAACACAGAAGGCCTGGTGCAGAAGATAACATTAGTCATGGGCCCTTAAGGCAGTTAATTTCTGTAGTTGACGGGGTTACTAGTTACTGGGAATAGAAAGGTCTGTCCTGCCAGGAAATTTCTGGGTCAGCTTCTTATTTAGCCCATTCAAGGAATTTCTCTGAAGTTTCTATGAGAATCATTAGGACTTTGAGAATGTCTTCATAGTCCAAAAAATTCCATTCTGTTAGGGGATTTTTTATTCTCTGAATCTTGGGAATTTCATGTAAATTTTTGTGAAAGCTGGCCACAATAGTGTTCATGATTTGGGAAATGTTTTTCATTATCCTTGAGGTTGCTAGTTGGGGGGGGGCACTGAGCTGGGGAGTCAGGCTTTGGGAAGATATCCAAACCATGGTACCTTGCTTTGACCGCTATCCAAACAACCTGTAACTCAAGTTAATCAGGGGACTCCTCAAATATGGAGGATGTTGTCAGCCCTAACACTCCTGTGTAATATTTAGCCTTTATTCTTTTCTGCTTTTTCCCATTCTTCAAAGTCACTCCCCTTTCCACTCATCGTTATCTCCCACCTCTTCCAGACCGGCACACTCAAAATGCCTTGTTTGATTTCTACATACAGAGGCCCTGCTGGGTCACACCTATTCAGGCCAGACTCCTATTTCATTGCTTCTTATTCTAGGATGAATGAAAAAGAGCAGAGACTCTTGGGGAACAAGGGACCTTTTTCCCAATATGAAAGCGCCTCCAAGCCAGACTCAGAGGGGACTCAATGTGATAAATATTTTTTTTTAGATAAAGGAACATGAATCAAAATTCATAAACTGCAACTCTTATGATGGTACCACATCTTCTGCTCTGCTTATTTTTTTAACTAATTTTGATTATTTAGAGAAATCTGATTCATCCCAAATAAATATCATTTTTTTTGTATTTCTGTTAGCAAAAGTATTGTCAACACATAGAATAAGCATAGATATATACATACAGACAGTGTAACTAGCAGGCAAGAAATAGCAAATATGTCAAGATAAGTAAGTAGTGGGGAACATGTCTTAAATGATAGGAAGTAGAGGGAGGTGGGCAAGGAAATGCCTTAGGGTGAGGGGAAGAAACACTTCATCAGGTAGCTTTTTATTTTAACTAACTATTCTTGCTAAATAGGTGCTAAGTTCAATTGTTTATATACTGATAAAGAATTCCATGTGCTGTTAGCACCCTCTAAATATCAGCATCCTGAGGCAAAGCCCCATCATTCTTCCCTAGGTAAGGCTCAGTCCACAGGTAGACATTCTGAAACAATATGTTCCCAAACCCTACTCTTCCATTAAGACTTAGCTTTAACACCACCTCTACAATGAAGCTTTTTTGATTCTTTAGCCTATAATATTCCTCTTTAGCCCTAGAAGATGTCATGTGATATTAATACCTCTGTACATTTATCAATTTTTACTTTATAATTTTTTCTGCTTGTGTCCAGTCTTCCTGCCAGACTACACTAGATTGTAAAGCTGCTTGAGGGTAGCTGCTTTGTCTGATCTAAATGTAACTTTGCTTGCACCTACCATAGAATCCTGCATACCATGGGTGCTTAATGAATACTTGTAGAATTCAATACGTAAAAGTGTTCAGGGAATTACAGAATGCTTTGCACACAGATTTATGTATACTGTCCTAATTTCTCATTTTCTATTCATGAAGTTGGCATTGCTCCCAGAGCAAAAGAGTATTAATGATGACAGTATCTGATGAAAGAAAAGAACCTTTTCTCATTTTTGGTTCCTGTCCAGAGAAATTTTAAACATTAAACAGAATAGTTTTTTTGGAAGCAATCTAGCTTATCTTGCAACACTTAAATAATTCTGATGAATTGTTTTCCTGAATGATAGAAACCTCTGGGAAAGGATAAGGAGCTTCCATGGGTAGAAAAACATGTTTCTGGAAACTTAGTAATTTAAGAAGTTTGAGAAATAACCGCAGGATTTTTTTTAAAGGATGAATGGTTATGTTCAAAGTTTGAGAAGTTATCATCAAATTTTTTTTTAAAAGGATGAATGGTTTATCTTCAGAGGAAGGTAAATGCTTTAAAGAAAAAAAGCAGTCAGATTCCATGTTCCTGGCATCCGCAGCAGCTGAGTTCAACTTTATAGATGGTCACAGTTTATAAGTTTATGTGATTGTTAGCATCCATTTCCTGTAACTCTACCACCTGTTTTCTGCCTCTTAGCCACTGTACTGGAAGAAGGGTAGGTAGAACTCTATACAAGGTTCTTTTATTTGTGTCCTTACACAAGATGAGGAGCCTTTCTTATTTTTGACTGCCGATGTAAGGATACTAGCAGAACACATGAAATGTCCATTGTTTATCCTTTGTTCTTTTCAACTTACTGGACAACCTCCTTTTTCTAACATACATTTCTTTTTTTTTATTAAAGCTTTTTATTTTCAAAACATAGATAATTTTCAACAATAATCTCTGTGAAACCTTGTGTTCCATTTTTTTCCCTTTTCCTTCTCTTCCACCTATTTCCCTAGAAGGCAAGTAATCCAATATATGTTAAACATGTGCAATTCTTTCATATATATTTCCACAATTATCATGCTGCATAAGAAAAATCAGATCAAAAAGGGGAAAAAATGAGAAAGAAAGCAAAATGCAAGCAAACAGCAACAAAAAGAGTTAAACTACTATGTTGTGATCCATACTCAGTTCCCAAAGCTCTCTCTCTGGGTGCAGATGGCTTTCTTCACCACAAGATCATTGGAAGTGGCCTGAATCACTTCACTGTTGAAAAGAGCCATGTCCATCAGAATTGATCATTGTATAGTCTTTTTTTTTCTTTTTGCAGAGGCAATTGGGGTTAAGTGACTTGCCCAGTGTCACACAGCTAGAGAATGTTAAGTGTCTGATATCAGATTTGAACTCAGGTCCTCCTGACTTCAGGGCTGGTGCTCCATCCACTGTGCCATCTAGCTGCCCGGATCATTGTATAGTCTTGTTGCTGTGTATAATGATCTTTTGTTTCTGCTCACTTCACTTAACATCAGTCCCTGCAAGTCTCTCCAGGCCTCTCTGAAATCATCCTGCTGGTCATTTCTTCTAGAACAATAATATTCCATGACATTCATATACTATCATTTACTCAGCTATTCTCCAATTGATGGGCAGACACTCAGTTTCCAGTTTCTTGCCACTACAAAAAGGGCTGCCACAAACATTTTTGCACATGTGGGTCCCTTTCCTTATTTTATATCATGCATTTCTTGATATCCTTTACTTCAGTTCTTTTTCAGAGTTCATTATTTGTTAAATGTTGTAAGCTGCTCATATTCACTCATATGCTGCCCTGTTCCCTCTGAGTGATCCTCATCTCTAATTTCTTATAAGTTGGAGTGTTTTGTGGCTTGCAGTCATGTAACTCTCCTGGTATTAAAAAAATAGGGTTTCATTTTTGGGAGAAGTTGAAATCTTTAAAAAAGCTAATTTTTTGGAAGCAGTCCAGCTGCCTTTCCTGTTTAATTCTGGGCCTAATTCCTCTTCCTCCTCCTCCTCCTCCTCCTCCTCCTCCTCCTCATTTTTCTTCTTTCTTCTTCTTCTGAAAATCCTGTCATGTTAATGCCAACAAAAACATTTGTATATTTATCATGTTATACTTACAAGTAAAGCAGATATTAAAGTAAAGATATACACATAACAATAAAAGAAAAAAAGTGTGTGCATGTATGCTTGCACATGTGCACATGTATATATGTATGTGTGTGTGCCATGCTAGAAACAAAACCATTCTGGTGGCTGACATTTTTCATAGTTTTTCCTTCTTATTTCCAAACATTATTATTAGTAAAGTCTTGTAACTTTACAATGTGCTTTTTGCTGTCCTTTAATATGTTTCATTATGCTTGATAAGTAAAGGGTGGTAGGAAAAGGAAAAAAAGTGTTATTTCATAAAAATATAAGTTGCCTCACTTTTACAAGTTGTTGAAAAGCCAATATATTAATAAGCAATAGAAAAGATAGACTTTAATTGCTCATTTATCGCTCAATCAATGTGATAGACTTTGAGAAAGCTGCATGCCTCAATACTTCTGCACTATCTGAGAACCCTAGTACTTAAATTCTTGGGGGGGGGAAGAGGGGAGGACAGATTATGTGCTTTACCTAACTTAGTACTAATGTCAATAGCACAATGGAGAGCAAATTCAAGGTTCAGAGGATGATGAACTTTTTTAAGGCATTAGAAATTCAAAGTTGGTAACCTGGAGAGGCAAAGTTTCTGTCGAATTCTTTTCTTTTTTGTCTTGTTTTTTAAAAAAAAAAATAACGAGCAAAACTCCTAAAGGACAGGAGAGGAAAGGGAAGACAACTACAGTTGTTGAATTTTGCCTGGGATAGCAAGGTTCTGGTCTCACCTTCAAAATAATGCAGAGTTGTTCTCTTTCATTTATATCAGTCTCCAGATCTGTAGCCAAGGGTCCAACTCTTTGTCCATTTACAGAGCGCTCTCTCTCTCTCTCTCTCTCTCTCTCTCTCTCTCTCTCTCTCTCTCTCTCTCTCTCTCTCTCTCCCTCCCTCCCTCTTTCTCTCTCTCCCACTCTCTCTCTCTCCTCTTTCTGTCTGTCTGTCTGTCTCATTTATATTGCCATTTTGTCTGTGTCTGCTTGCCTGTCTATCTGTCACCTATCTAAAGATAGATAGATAATCATTGAATAAGGTTGTTCATCTTTCAGTGAATCTTGACTAATTTTTGCTGTTTGGAAAGAAGACAATTTGCTGAAAGAGAACTTTTGGAAGGTGATATTGTGGTTTATTGTGTCAAGTGCTTTCTTTTAACAGTAAAAAACTATTTCTTTATCTGTCAGTCTTCTACCCATCCATATGCACATACACATACTCAGACACAAGAGTTCAATAGCTATCTATTTAACTGCGTGCCATAATCTGGACAAAAAACATTTTTTATTATGCTTGAGGTTTTTTTTTTTTTTTGGGTTAGGCTATGTTCTAGGACTTGATGCTATTAGCACAATATCATCTGCAATCATATAAATCTGGAGAATTTCACAAATCATCGAATAAAGTGATCTCTGTTGTTATATTTTTCAATGAATCTTGAATAATCATGATATTTGGAAAGGAGACACCTTGTTGAAAGAGTGACATTGGACACCTTTAGAAGAACAATGAAATCTTGTATTCTCAACTTCTTTTGGCTAATTACATTGCTCTAATGTGGAATATGATTTGCAAAAAATGGCTTATTCCCCAGTAATAAAAATCAAGAAGCATGCCCTTGATGCACATGTAAATTATTCTTATAATCTTATTTAGGTGGGGAAAAAAGGCAATAGATCAGTACTTATTGCTGTCTTCTTGGTTACCTTTTTTCAATATATGAAAAATGTGGGCCAGGGATAAGAGATGAGAGGTTAAAGACTTGCAGCCTAAAAATTTCATGGTTATATACCAGGAATATTTTCTTCAAGAACATACTTTCTTCTTCACTGCCAAAATGAGTTGGCAGTAGGTATGATGAGTACCAAATAGTATCACAAAAATGAATTGATTATATATTGACAAATGAGAGATGAATCCTTGCTGATGTGGGAGTTATTCTTGAATCACCTATGAGTAATCAGACTAATGATTTGTTAGAGCAAAAAAAAAAATGAAATTTGTGTAAGAGAAAAGACTGGTGTGACTGATTCCTATACCAACCCCAGTCCAACTATTATATAGAAACAAAAAGAAGGCATAGTGCCAGCAAGGCCAAAGATCACATACAAGTGTTCCCATGGGATAGCTGAAATTTCTTTTGCTATTTACATTTATTCCAGGTAGTTTACATTCTCTGTGAGACTCAAGGTCACATTCCTAGCCTCTGACCTATCCCTGTACACAATTCCATCCTTGTCTAGTCAAACAAGTTATTAATGATGAAAAAAATGTAATATGAATAGAGGAAAGAATGTAAACACAAACTAAAATAAATTTACAAGATACTTAATCAATGTTAATCAAAAGGAGACCAGAAAGAACCTAAAATGCATCAGTGAATAAATTTACTTACTTGTTAATACAGTTCTTTTCTCATCTTTGCTTTCTTTTATGTCATTTCTACCTTCTATTATTCATATCCATAACTGTTACATAAAAAACTGTTACATTTTCATCTTTAAATGTTCCTTGGTTAACTCTCTTGTCAAGCTTCTTATAACTTGGTTTTACATTCTATTGCTTCTTCCTGTTTCATGGGGGCAATTCTACTAGTAATCTTCCATTATTCTTCTGTATAGGATTCTATGAACAAATTTATGTTCTAAACTGATTTTGTGTTTGGCTCCCGTATTTCTCTACTTGGCAAATAAATGACTAAGGCACTTTTTAGATTCTTTTGGTCTCTTTATCATTTCAGTTAATTTTTGGATGAAATTATTATAGTCTATATCTATGTACTTTTGCATATCCCAGTTAGATTACTATGGAACTGATTTTACTCTCTCTCTCTCTTTCTTTCTCTCTCTTTCCCCCTACCTCCCTTTCCTTCACTTTTCTTTTTTCTTTGTACTGATTTTCATTTTTGCTCTAACAAATCAGAGGTATGTCTGTGCACAGATAATTCTGAAATAGCTCTGACACCAATATAGGGGCCATTTTCTGTCTTTCAAAATGCAATCAACCTTTTTTCTTTCTTTTTTCTTTCTTTTTTTCCTTTCCTCTCTTTCTTTGTTTCTTTCTTTCTCTTTCTTTCTTCTTCCTTCCCTTCCTTCTCCCCTTTCTTCCTTCCCTCCTTCATTCCTTTGCTTGTTTGTTTCTTTTCTAGCCACGTCCTGTGCCTGATGATTCTGCAAGTCTAGCCTCTTTCATTCTTTATTCATGATTCATGTTTTCCAACATATTTCTTACCATCTTCCCCTATTCCTATTTTTATACTGAAGTCACTGAATATCAGAGTGTGTGTTGATTTAATGTACAGGACCTAAATGACTTGTTAGTAGGTTTTCTCTGTTTTCATCATCTGCAATAGATGTTGGTTTCTAAGCTAAAATTGTTTTCATGGTGCTCTTTTTGCAAATACTTGAGACTAACGAGAGAATAAAAATTACTTTGCAAACCTTATTATGTTATCTATATTCATATGAGTTATTATTATTATTAGCAATAAAGAAGGACCAAATATCTTTTTTTTTATTTTAAATTTTTATTTTATTTGCATAACATATGTGTGGGTAATTCTTCAACAATAACCCTTACATAGCTTTCCGTTACAAATTTTCCCCCCAACTCCCCACCCCTCCCCTAGATGGCAGGATATCCACTACATGTTAATTATGTTAAAATATTGGCAAATCGAATATATGTATACATATTTCCAAACTTATCATTGGTGTGCAAGAAAAATCTTATCTACACAAACGATATATCAGATAAAGGAAACACAATGTAAGCAAACATCAATCAAGGAGTATGAGAATGTTATGTTGTGGTCCACATTTCGCATCCCTCTCTCTGGGTGTATATGGCTTTCTTCAGTGAACAATTGGAGGTGGTTTGAAACATATCATTGTTGAAGAGAGCCATAGGACCAAATATCTTGTGAAATGTTTATTCTTGTTTTGGCCACAGTGCACCTGCCATAAAGGTTTGGAAATGATTTAGGAAGTGGTATGATAGCCTGATTCCTGGCAAGGTGAGGCAAAAATTCACCTATTAGAATTCTCTCAGCAGACTCTGAATCTTAGTGGGTGGAAGATTAGGAAGATGGCAAAATAACTTAAAAGGACTGACAGTTATTTTCAATTAATTAGTGAAAAAAACTTATTAAGAACTCCTATTGAATCTCTGAATTGTCTTTTATTTTTTCTTCTCTCAAAACTTGTATCAGTTCCCTGCTTCCACTCACCTGCTATTACCATAGTTCAATCTGTTATCATCTCTCATCTGGATTATTGTAACAGTCATCCATTTATCTATCTACTTACCTACCTGCCTGTCTGTCCATCTATCTATCTAATCTTAATATTCATTAAAAAATTTAAGTCCCATATTCTCTTACTCCTGGATCTCCCCTTCTCCTTGAAAAAGCAGGCAATGTGATATTAATTTTGCAAATGGAGTCAAACATATTTCCACAAAACATATTTCCATATTAGTTGTTACCAAAAAATCAAGAAAAACAAAGTTTAAAAAGTTTACCCCAATCCATAGTCAGAATTCATTATTTTCTCTTTGTAGATCATTAGCATTTTTTCATCGTGGGCACTTTGGAATTGTCTTGAATTGCTGTTGAGAGAAATTATTGTTTTCCATTATATTAATTAATGATTTAATTAATTTTTCCTGTCTATTTCCTTATTCAGGGACCAGTCTCTATATGCCATTCAACCAGTCTCTAAAAAACAAGGCTGATAAATGAGTTTTGGTCTAATCCTTGGGGAACATGCTCAGAGATCTTTCTTGGATTTCCATCTAACTAGAAGACCTTACTTTTGTTTAGAGTGTAAACAAAATGTAATCTAGGTGAATTCTTGCCCTTAGGAAATAAGGAAATATTCCCTTGTAGGCTCCTCATTGTGGTCTAGAGTCACCTGATTTATGAAGTAGAATTGATCAGAGTGATATGGGTCTTCATTGATATGTGAACTCTCTCATTATTTGCTCACCAATCAGGGTTGACTTTCACCTGTGAGGAATACCCCCTTTTCTAAAGATATTTAAGCATTCAGGGATCTCCATGGTTTTGTCTTTGGTTACTGAGAGAAATCACTGAACATCAGTTTATTGATTATCAGCTAGCCTAATTAATAAATTTATTATTAATTACCTGGAAACTGACTGGGGTTTTGCATTTGCCTCACTGTCTCCATTAGTTAAGTCTTTCACAGTTGATATCATTACAATAATGCTGTATTAACAGTTTTCTAATTGATTTCTCAGCTTCTAGTCTTTCTCCTTCTATTTACTCTTCACACGTATACAAAAACAAGCATCCTAAGATACGGATCTTGAGCACTTGACTGTTCAAAAACCTTCTGTGATTCCCGATCGCCTATAGGATAAAATTCTCTTTAATGGGAGATTGCAAGTTGTTTATGACCACGAACATGGTCCCATCTTCCTTTCCAACTTTCTTTCATGGAATTTCCCTCACATTCTCTAAATTCCCACCAAGTAACATACAGATTGTACCTCAAATTGGGCATTTATATAAACACTCTACTTTGCCTTCAATGAATACCCTCATTTACTCTCACTTTTAAAAAATGTTTCTTTGGGAGCTTCTGTGTCATCTGAAACCACCCCTAATTTGTCTGGATCATTTCCTTGCCCTGTTCCACTGTACTTTTTATTATACATGTCTCTACAGTAAAATCTGCCTTTGAGGCATAATGACACAGAGGTTGCCCAGGTTTCTCAGTTCAGTGTTAGCTCCGGCAAGTCTTATTAAGTGGGAAAGACTTTTTAGCTTCAGTCTGATGAAAGACTATGGTTTTGTCCAAACTATTGAAGTCTTTAGAAGCTCAGAGAAGTCACGATCAAAGAAGAATGATTTTTTTGACCTTTACAGCTCTTAAAGACCATCTACTGAGATGTAAAGAATTTGAAACATGCATGGATAGAGAGCCTATAACTTTGTCTTGGTGTCCCTAGGGTGGTCACTCACACATTCAGGCAGGTAACTGACACAGAGATAGAGCTGTGGGTCTGGATTTAGGAAGATCTGAGTGGAAATCCAGCCTTAGTTTCTTACTAGTTGTGTGACCCTGGTCAAGTCACCTAAACTCTTTTGGTTTCAGTTTCCTCATCTGTGAAATAGGGATAATAATAGCACCTACTTCCCAGGATTATTATAAGGATCAAATGAGATAATATTTAGAATGTACTTTAGCATAGTGCCTGGCTCATAGTGAGAGTTTAGCAAATATTTGTTTCCTTCCTTCATTCCATACTATTGGTCATAGTCAATTGGTGCTTAAATACTTAAAAAAAAATTATATGCTCAGAGTTGAAGAAGATGAAGAGAATGAGCAGATACCCTTTAGGAAATTGAAAAGCTCCTTTAAGAAATAGTGTGATGAATCGAGAACTTGGAAGACCAGGGTTCATGTACCTACCTCTTACTCATACTGTTTGTGTCATCCTAGACAAGCCATATAACTCAGTATTCTAGACAGCTCTGTCTGCTATAGGTATTGTGTATCCTTACATGGGGGTTCCCTATAACAATGAAGCCTCAGGTCCAGTCTCTATTCCTTTAATGGCCACAGGCTTCTCTGAGAAACAAAGGTGCATATGTTTAATACCAGCATTCTACCAGTACTACTTTATTTATTTATTAAATTTTTCTTTAAAGTTTTGAGTTCCAAATTCTATCTTTCCTGCCTCACTGAGAAAGTAAGCAATCAGATATAAGTTGTCCATGTGCCGTTATGTAAAGCATTTCCATATTAGGAATTTTGTACAAGAAGACTAGAATAAAAGAAAAAAAAAGTAGAAAACAGCGTGCTTCAGTCTGTATTTAAGCAGTATCAATTCTTTCTCTGGAGGTAGGTAGTATGCTTCATTATTATGATGACTATAATCCTTTAAAAAATTGAATGGCATTTTCTTTTTTCTTTTCTTTCTTTTTATTTATTTATTTATTTATTATTATTATTTTTGCTGAGGCAACTAGGATTAAATGACTTGCCCAGGGGTCACAAGCCAGGAAGTGTTACATGTCTAAGGCCAGATTTGAAATAGGTCCTCCTGACTTCAGGGCAGGTGCTCTATCCACTATGGCAACTAGCTGCCTCCATTTTATTTTTCAAAATACATGCAAAGATAGTTTTCAACATTCATCTTTGCAAAATCTTGTGTTGTACATTTTCTCCCTTTCCTTTCCCCTTCCTCCTCTCCAACATAGCAAGCAATCCAATATAGGTTAAACATGTGCAATTCTTTTAAACATATTTCCATATCCTTTATGCTATAAAAAAAATCAGATCAAAAGGAAAAGAAACAAAAGGAAGGAAAAACAAACAAAGAAACAAACCAACAAGAACATACTATGTTTTTGATCCACATTCATTCCCTATAGTCCTCTCTCTGGATATGGATGGCACTTTCCATCATAAGTCTATTGGAATTGCCTTGAATCATCGCATTGTTGAGAAGAACCAAGTCCATCACAGTTGATCATCATATAACCTTGTTATTATTGTGTTAGCTTAGTTCTGCTCACTTCATTTAGCATCAGTGCATGTAAATCTTTCCAGGCTTTCCTGAAATTAGCCTGTTCATTATGTTTTATAGAACAATTATATTCCATTATATTCTTATACCATTACTTATTCAGTCATTCCCCAACTGATGGGCTACCACTCAATTTCTAGTACCTTGTCACTACAAAAAGGGCTGCTAACAGACATTTTTGCACATCCCAGCACTACTTTATGGCAGCAACATACAGAATATGTCTCCAATTAACTGAAAATAAATATCACAGAGAGCAATAGGGCAGTGCATGGTGGGGATGAGCAGGAATATCAAAGACGTTGAGAAATGTGTCATAGGAAGACAATATGGATTGGCTATGTGGTGACCTATTGATCAATAATATTTTTAAAAGCACCTACTATGTGCTAGTTATTGGGGACACAGATACCATAAAAGAAAAGAAAAGAAATAATCCCTGCTCTCAAAGAGTTTACTACTATTTGGGGATATGACAGCTGGCAGGAGAAATTGAGGAAGTCTGTCCAACATGTTGGATGGATTTTTTATAAGAAGACATGGACAAGAATCAGATGGGATGGGCAAGTGTGGATGAATGAAGGGAGCAACCAAATGGTTGGGGTAGCATCTGAGAAAATGAGGCTCTAAATTTTGCTTGCTGAACATGTGAAAAGTTAACAAATATAAAGTATTAATATAAAGTAGAGTCATCTAAACTATATCAGATTGCTTGCTGTCTTGGGGAGGAGGAGGAGGGAAGAAAAAAGGGAGAAGAAAAAATTTGGAATTCAAAATCTTACAAAAGTGAATGATGAAAACTATGTGAAATTAAGAAAAAAACAAAAAAAATAAAAATATATATTAAGTAGAATGTAATTTGTCATAACAATATGCTGAGATAAAGGTCATTGTTAAACCCATTTTTGGGGAGAGATAGGGGAAAGGAGGAGAAGAGTGACAGAAGCAAACACAATCTTAGCTGATTCCTCAGAGTTAAACAACAACAACAATAATCCAATGCTAAAAATTTTTAGAGATTCTCTAATTCAACTCTACAGATGAAAAATCTCTAGCCATCAAGGTCACAGAGCCCAAGATCACAGAGCTAGTTAGTAGCAGAAAAGGAATCCTATTTGTCATTTAAGGGAACACCAACTTTTCCTCTGCAGTGGAATTATTATGTCTTTAGAATGTTATTCTTGAGAACTTCCCATTCTTCCTGGACTGACTTCCTCTGGAGAATTTTAGGTCACTGGATTTTACCAATCTTTCCTCTGAATGCTTCGACATCTGCTTTCTCAAAATAGACAGATATCCTGGAAAGACTTATTTTCTTTTTACTCCCTGTTCATAGTTTTTCAATGTGGGCAGGTTTTGAAACTCTCTCTATAGGGAGCAGGTTGGGGTAGGAGGTAGTGGGATGAAAATTGGCAGGTAGGGAGTGGGGTGTGTGCATCATCTATAGATAAAATGGGAATCCTTTAGGTGGGCTACATAAGATCATGAAATGAAGAGCAGTTAAAGAGGGAAGGAGAAAGAGAACAAGAATTTATAAAGCACCTATTCTATGCCAAACACTGTGCTAGCATTTACAAATAATCTACTTTGATCCTCAAAACAACCCTTTGAGGTAGGTTCTATGACCCCCTTTTTACAGTTAGAAAAACTGAGATAGAGTGACTTGCCCAGAGTCATAGAACTAAGAAATTTCAGAGGCAGGATTTGAATTCAGTTCTTCTTTACACCAGGCTCAGTGCTTTTATCTATTGTGCTAGGGACCTTAAAGGTACCAGAAGCAAGCCCCTTTATTTTAATGATGAGAAAACTCCAGCCCAGAGACATAAAGAGACTTGTTTAAATTGATAAAAAATAGTAAATGGCAAAGCTTGAATTTGAAAAAAGGTTTTCTGACCTCTAATCCAGTGTACTCATAACTACATAGCTGGGTCCCAATTAATGGGAATAATGAATCCTCTGAAGTGGTCACATGTATTGGAATTTGCACTACTTGAGATTGTAATGATGTCAAATAGGGTTATTGGTTTCAGCCCAATGGAAAACTGCAGTGTGAATTTGAATAATGTGACCTCTTCAGGGGATTTATTATTAGCACTAATTGTGGATCTAGCTATATTATGCAGGGAAGCCAAAAATCATATGAGTAAGAAATAGCTTTCCCCCTCCCAAGCACTGAATAGGAAGCCTGAAGACAGATTACTGTTCTCTTTTTTTAAATTTTATTTTTTATATTCCTTTTCATTCTCTTCTTGGGTGGTCTCTGTTCCTTTCCTTCCATGCTTTCCATTTCCTCCTGCCTCTGTTCCTTCCCTTCATGCGTCCTCAACATTGTTACTATTCTCCATGACAAATGTGATTCAAGAAAACAAGCATTTATTAAGTACTACTGTGTGTATAAGTCCCTATGCTAGGCATTGGGTGAGATAATAAAGTTTAAATTCCTAAATACAAAATTTACATTCTAGTAGTATGATAAGGCCCATTACAGATTAATTATAATAAAAACAATTCATACCAAGTACATTAGAAATGGTTAAAACAATGTGCTGGGGCAGGGAGGGAGGCATGGAATTAGGGAAGGCTTCCTGAAGGAGGAAAGAGTTGATTTGGGTTTTAAGGGATAAGTAGGAAGTGAATGGGCAAAGAAGGAGAGGAAGGGCATTACAGGGATGGGAAAGAGCTTTATTAAGTGTCTAGAAGAGAATAATATGACCCAAAACTCATGCTCCCCCATTGGCCACCAGACTTTGGCCACTGCAGAATTTCGTACAGAGTGATATGATCACATCTATGTATAAGGAAAATTTATCTAGCAGGGATATAAAGGATAGATTGGAGACCTGAGAAAGGAAACAGAGAAACTTCTTAAGGCCATGACGATGTTCCAGACTGCAGTCTATGAGGATGGTATTCAGCAGCGATTTAGGACAATCAGTGACTGAGGGCCACTTGAACTCTAACAGTAGTTATTAGGAGGGGAACAGAGCTTATTTCAGGACAAAAGTGCATTTTCACAAGCCCTGCTGTTTTCTCTGAAGCCCTGGGATACTTAGAGCTATTAGTTTATCACTGCTGTACCCTCTGTTCATAGCAGATCTGTAATTAGGAAGCCACTGGGACTTGGATCACTAGGGGTGAGGCAAGGAAAGAGATCCATTGCATTCTGCAAGCCAGGGGAGGATTATAAAAGTGCCAGGAGGGTCTTCTCAGGGACACCTACCAGGATGGCTCTGGAGGCTGACACCTGAAGTCAAGTAGGATGGGCTCACTTCTCTCACAGATACTCTCTCACCTTCTGGTCCTTGTGAACTGCACAGGATCCACTGCCTTACTCACTCCTACCTCCAGGGAAGCTCCTCTCCTGGCTGCCTTCTTCTCCAGAAGAATATATCACCTTAATCACTTACCTTCCTCTCCCCTCCTCCTCCTCTGCTCTAGGTCACAGCCAACTTGCACCCTTTCTGTTACTCTGGGTTCTCATAGATTGCCCCTTCCCCCCATCTCTCACCACAGAGATTTCTAGTTATAGCTCAAATTCAGACCTTTTTACAGAGTTGGGTAGAAAAAATGCACTTTCACTAAGAAAGTTTCCCAAAGCTATAAGGCATTACTAGGAGAAATAGAGTTTTGTTTCAACTTTTAAATCTTTTAAAGATGAGACCAAAATCAGAGCTCTTTGCTCTGGAGGGGACATTAAAGATACATTTCTTTCAATCCCCACCCCCTTCCCTCACCTTATGTTTTGCATAAACTCATACAGGTAGCCACTGGCAAAGCCAGGATTTAAATCTAGACCCTCTGATTTTAAAGCTTTATATTGAGCCACGATGCCTGGAGGAGACTTTTCCTAAGAAGAACTTCCTAGAAATCTGCATCAGAGTTTTTCCTTCCACTCCTAGCCTTCATGTCCTCTTCCTCCCCAGGGAGACCCTTATGACTCATCTCACTTCTTTTCATTAGAGTCCCTCTTGCCAGTTTTTCCTGGAGCAGCTGCATTTTTTTTTTAATTTTCTCTAGCTAAACCTTGAGTTTCAATTTTCCTTGTATCATGGAAAGACTGTCCAATGAGGATCCAGTCCTGAGGGCATTCTGCAAATCTGTGCTCCTTGGTGGGTGATATACAGCATTCCCTGCTTGGTTCCAACTCTAAACATGGAAGCCTGGTGAGTCCAGTGACTGAGGGGCACTTGAACTCAAATAAGAGGTATTGGGAGAAGAACAGAGCTTATTTCAGAACAAATATACATTTTCACAAGCCTTGCTGTTGTCTTGAAGTCCTGGGATACTTAGAGCTATGATAATTTATTACTGCTGTACTTTCTTTGTTCATAGCAGATCTGTAATTAGGAAGACATTGGGACTTGGCTTAAGGTTTCAGCCTCCAGAGGGTTCCCTTTTTCCCCATGGCAGCTATCCCGACAGGTGTTCCTGAGAAGACCTTTCTGGCACTTTATAACCCTCCCCTGGCCTGAAGAATGCAATGGATCTCTTTCCTTGCCCTACCCTCAATGGACCCTACATTGTAGAATGGGACCCCATTCTCTCACAGAGCTCTACTTGCATGGTAGAATGACCTTAATGACTGGACTGGGGAGAGGGGTTGATGTTGTATGAAGAAGAGGAATTTTCTGATTGGCTGAAAAGCCAAAAGTAAATTTGAATATAAAAGAATCTTTATACTCCTTCCTGGGACTTTTTTGGATTTTTCTCTTCCCTGAAGTCATAGAAGAACCGAGTCACTGGGTGGCAAGAAGGGCAGCTTAGAACCTGTTCCCTCCATCTCCAGCAACTATGTGTCCCTGAGGACATGGTGATTAATTTTTCTGTGTCTATTCTTTCCTGACCTTAGGTGAATGAGTATTCAGCAATAGAACTGATCAGGTTATGACAACGACAGCTTTGAAATTTTGGAGGAACCATCAGCTATCCCTTGGCAGAGATTGATAGCTGAGATCACAGACTCTGGTGGTAGTAGTGGTCAAATCCAGCAAGGAACCAGTTCAGTGGCCAAGGAACCTGCGTGACTGAGCCTGTAAATCTGATTGATCTGTCAGTTGAGACGCTAATCCTACAAAGAACCAGCCCAGCTAAGCAAGGGGAGTAGCAAAGTCCTTGTCTTTGCTTTACCTCAAAGACAGTTTGATGGGGATTCCACAAAGAGAAAAAGATGTCCATGGCCACGAATATTGAGGCACCCCTCATTTCCACATGTTCCCCACATCTATGCTCTAAGCTATTTCAAGTTTCAGCACATTCTTACCTGGGACCTTGTTTATGCAAGGAGGGAATACTCACTCATTTTGGAGAAAGTTTTTGTAACTTCTGTCCTTGTGATACTTCTTAATAAATATCCCTTTCAAAGATCCAATTGATTGCAACTGATTGATATGGAAGTGGGGGAGAGAATGTACCAGCTGGGGACTTTTGAGCAAAAATATTAGAAATGTATCTTGAGGAGGGCATCATTTAGGAAGTTACTGGCCAGTGTGAATGTGAGTTAGAGAGGCATCCCACTAATTTTTTTTTGAAAATAAAACCTTTTATTCATTATTCATATTCATTCAACTCATTTTATTCATTAAGACAAGCATGTATTTTTTTTGGCCTTATCCCACTTCCCACTTCTCCTGAAGATCTATAATGTTTAGAATCCCAAAAGTCAGCATGGTAGTTAGAAGATCATGAGAGGAAATGAGATTTGGAGTTAGAAGATTTATTTTTATGTTTTATCACTGAGACTATGTATGTTCTTTAACAAATTCCTTTGCCTCTTTAGACTTTGGTTGCCTCATCTGTAAAATGAAAGGATTGAACCAGCTAATTTCTAGGGTCACTGCCTAGAGCTGGGCCTTATGAGCCATTTGGCTGCTGTGCTTCAGTGCTGGGGGGGGACAGGGGTAGACCAGACAGGGGGAGGATGTCCTACAGCTACTCTTCTAGCTGCAATCAGACATGCAGGTAGGTAGCTGCCATTACAGAGGATTGTGAGTTGGCCTCCATATGTGTCACTAGAAAGGCAGACTGAAGCATCAGACAAGGCGTGTCGCCTCTCAAGAACTGGATTGGGCATTGGTCCAAGCCACACACCGGGTTTTGCTCCTGACCATCCAAATGGAACATTATAGAAAGAAAGGTCACATGGCTGCATTCTTTCCCTCCTCTGCCCTCTCTTCTTTCTCCTATCCCTGCCACCACATCCCCCACTGAACACAGATGGGGCAGATGGTAGGGGGGAGGGGGTCTGGGGGCCTGCTTGGAGCAGAGAGAGTATGAAATAACATCGAACAATTTATGCACTGCACAATTCCCTTTCTCATTTTCCCTCCCCTCCTGAGAAAGTTCTAATCTACACTTTATTTAAGCTGAAGAAATACTCCACATGTCTAGACAAAAATGGTCCTGCTCATTCCATTAACATTTCTTGAGTGCCTACTATATGCAAGACATTTTGTGAAATAAGAATATTTCTATAGCATTTTACATATATTCTCTCCCAACTCTGTGAAGCGACTACTATTATTATCTCCATTTTACAGATGAGGGAATAAGCTCCAAAAGATGGTTACTTTCCCATAGTCACAAAGCCAGTGGGTAAAAGAGACAGAATTTGAATCCAGTTCTTTCCATCTCCCGATCTAGGATTGTTCACAAAAACACTGGCTATAGAGAATGGGATAGAGAATTCTAGAGAAACCTAGAAGCAAATAAAGAGGTTTTGTCCTCTCCCCTCCCTGTTTCCTAAAGCCTATTTCTCTCCCCAGTCTTGTTTATTTATTTTGTTGTATTTGTGTGTTTTTTGTGTGTATGTGTTTTGTGTGTGTATGTGTGTGAGTGTGTACAACAAGGCTTCCTTCCTTCCCTTCCCCATTTTAGCTGCTTTTCCTCTGGATCCTTTCCCTCATTCCTCCACCTCCACCTTTGTCTCTCCCAGAAACCTGTGAATTCCAAAGAGCTTCCAGCCTCAGGCAGCTGCCAGGAGTGAGAGCAACAGACAGAGCCTGTGCCATCCTGCATAAGTCTGTGTGTGCCTCCCCCAACTCTCTGTGTGCGTGTGTGCATCATCTGTAAGAGCTCCCCTCTCTCCCCCCTCCCCTCCACCTCCCTTTCCTTTTCTTTTCATGAGATTCAGAGCTAGGAGAGGAGCGGGAGCAGCATGTCGCTGCAGTTGTTCTAATCTAGAGGCACTCGTGGTCAGGCTGGCTGCCCCTCAGCTCTCCAATGTACCAGGAGGCAGCAGACTCTGTCATTCAGGGCCCCACTGAGCCATGCCCAGACGGAGCCCATCCCAGCTGTGTTTCTCCTGTCGCGCTGACCACCACCGCACAGGTAAGGAAGGCATGGCAGCTAGCATCACAGGGAGTCAGCCCCTGGGATGCAGCAGAGGCTCGGAGAGGGCAGGAGACGCAGAGAGCCTCCCCCTCCCCCGCAACTCCTCCCCCTCAAGCCCTCAGCTCCTCCGAGCGCCCCTTCGGCAGCTGACCCCCAACACTCAGCCTGGCTAGGAACAGCAAGCCAGTTCAAGAGTGGAAGGCTCTGCTGGTCTGGCCTCTGCTGGAACCCTCATCAATTCCATTAAGCTGCTGCTGTCAAGAGTCTGAAGGTTCTGCCTGCCCTTCTTAATGAGCAGGTCTAAGCTGCACATTGTCTCATCTACCTTCTTCCCCATACCAAGTACAACTCTCCAGATTCTCTGCGCTCTCTCTCCCTCCCTCTCTTCCTCTCTCTCTGTCTCTGTCTCTGTCTGTCTCTCTGTCTCTCTCTCTCTCCTTCTGTCTCTCTCTGCATCTCTCTCGTTCTCTCTCATTCTCTTTGTCTCTGTTTCTCTCTGTATATCTCTGTTTTTGTCTCTCTCTTCTCTCTGTTTCTCACTCTCTGCTTCTTTCTGTGTTTCTCTCTTTGCTTCTCTCTGTTTCTCTCTCTGTCTCTCCCCTTCCTCCCTCCTTCTCTCTCTCCTCTCCTTTCTCTCTCTCTCTCTCTCTCTCTCTCTCTCTCTCTCTCTCTCTCTGTATCTCTCTCGTTCTCTCTCTCATTATCTTTGTCTCTATTTCTCTTTGTATGTCTCTGTCTTTGTCTCTCTGCTTCTCTTTGTTTCTCTCTCTGCTTCTCTCTGTGTGTTTCTCTCTCTGTGCCTGTCTCTGTTTCTCTCTCTCCGCTTCTCTTTCTCTTTCTGAATCTGTCTTTCTGTCTCTCTGCTTCTCTTTCACTTCTGTCTCTGTTTTCCTGTCTCTCTGTGTATCTCTTTCTTTTTCTCCCTCTGTTTCTTTGTCTCCTCTCTTTCTTGTCTCTGTCTCCTCTCTTTCTGTCTGTCTCTGTTTCTGACTCTCTCTTCCTCCCTCCCTCCTTCCCTCCTTCTCTCCCTCCTTCCCTCCCTCTCTCCCTTCTCTCTCTCTCCCTCCTTCTCTCTTCCTCCCTCCCTCTCTCTCTCCCTCTCCCCCCCTCTCTTTCTCTCTTTCTCATTCTCTCTCTTGATCTCTTCACACTCTTACACTAATGATTTCAGGCTGCTATCTTGAGGTATGATATCTTCACTCGGTTTTAAGTTTCATTCATTCATTATTTTGTTGTTGTTGTCTTGGCTGCATCATATGCAAATTGGATCTGCTTTGTTTTGATTTGGGATGCAGGTCAGGTGATAAATGCTGCCTGAGAAAAGCTCAATTTTACAATGGGTTAGAGTGAGATAAAAATATGTTGGAGATAGCAGGTTCTAAGCACTGGTTTGGCACTGGCTAAATGAGTCTCTCCCAAGGCTTTTCTTCTAGGGTTGCCTAATGTGTGACTTTCTTTAGAAGCAGTTCACTCTCCTTGCTGTATAATTTGACATGATCCATTTTATTGGGCACTTTGTAATAAGTCCCCCTGTGGTCCTGGCCTCCAGGAGTTTGCAATCAAATGAAACAATACGGAAAGCCCATGCCATCCTCCTTTGGGGCTATTTTTGGTTAGTTTGTTCTTGTAGACTTGGAAAACTTCAAGGTTTTCAGGGAGTGTACAGGAGGCTCTGGAAAGTGGAGGAGGAAGAAAGCTGTTATTATGACATAATAAGTGCTTTTAAAAAGTTGCAAGGTTTTTTTTTTTAAAGCAAAGTGGTATTATTATTGTTTTTATGATCGTTGTTATTGTGATTATTTCTGGGGCTATGGCTTCACAATCAATCAAGAAGGTATTTAATGAATACCTATTGTGTGCTCACTTAAGCTTTCTGGGAGAAGTCTGGGTGGGGGAAACAGTGGATGGAAAGAGACATATTTTTGTGTTCAGATTTTCACAATGTAGCCAGACTAGAAGCTGTGCTACTTTTTGTGGGATAGACTCTGGATAGGTTCTCTTGGCTTCTCTCTGACTCTACATACCATTCAGGATACAAATAATACCTAAACATTCTTCATTAAATCCAGTTATCTTTGTTTTCTCAGCCCAGTTGAATAAAACATGTTGCGAATGAGATTTGTTTCCACATGAACCAGTCGACTCTGAACAGAGGAAAATTATTCCTGATCATCCACATGGAATGGATTGTATCCATAACCCTGAGCATCATCAGCCTCTTGAATGTGAGACAACTCCAGTAGTAACGAGGGCTGGGTGGGGTGAAAGGCTTTTGTGTGGATGGTTTAACACAGCCCATTCCCTCTTTGACATTGTAATGGATTCACCTTTTTGTGGATATGTATGTTACCTTTCCCATAACTTTGCAGATCACAGACTAATTTCTCTCCATCTGGTATAACTTTTGTCCACGATCTTTGGTAAAAGAGGGTCAATCCAATGTAATGGAGACTTTCCTCTAGTTCTCTGGACATTTTCATGAATGCCAGTAGAAAATGTGGGATTTTCATTAGTTATCCTCTGTTCCCATCCTAAGACCGGTCCACTTCCTCCCCTTCTCCCCACTCATACATTTCTCTTTTGACAGCCTTTCTGCCACTTCTATTCATAATTCTACATTGGCTGTAGTGCCTCTTAATTGCTTATTGAGTGAATCCTCAACTTTAATTATTAGAGATAGTGACTTGCAGACGTACAGAATGAATATCATTTTTAAAAAGATGGGCCTGTGTTTCAGGGAAAAGATTAAGATCATTAAAAGCTTTGTACTATTTCCCAGAGTTGGTAACATGATTTTTTCCTCAGCATATTGACCATTTGCAGTTCCTGAACCAGATTTGTATAGGATGAACCAACAGTTCTATAGATTGTCTAATTGGATAGCAAATTTGGGGGCAGTAGATAATTCTTCATCCATTTAGTTTTTTATGAATAGGTGGTTAGGTTCAATTCTTTCAAGCTCATCACTATTTCCTGAAACAATAACAATAGCAACTTGGAATTTGTCTTATTGATTATGAATTGAAATTGTACACAAAAGTCAGCACATTTCATTTTTTCTAATTTTGTGCTCTTGTTTCCTTTTTTGTCCGACCATTTAAAGCCTGATTGATTGCTCCTGATGTGCCTAATTTATATAAGTTCATTGGATTCCTTTGTATTGGGGTTCCCCATTTTAAAGAATAATTCCTTGGCATGCCTCCTTGACATCAGAATTTACAAGATGTCTATAAGATGTTTTGAACTCCTTAGAAAAGGGTCCCAGACTGATTAGTGTATCTGAGAAGCTTTTTTACAAAAATTAGAAAAAAATTCTTTTTACAAATAGAATTCAGTAGGAACTTTTAGCCTTAGTCCTATGGGGGAAAGGGAAAACAGCAGACCTATATCAAGCAGAATTTTCTCACTCTTTCCTTTCAATGGAGTGTACCCATATAATCCCTCCTCTGGTCCCTGGTGCAGATAAGGGCATATTCAGTATACATATTGAATTTTTCAGTCCACTTCTTGGTTCCAGAAGGGACCTGTAAAAGAGGAAGCTATAGCTGGAAGATTTCCCCCACCATCTCATCTCTGCTCCTGCAGCTACATCCCAGTTCCCTAAGTCTGACTGCTATAGATTTTTCTTTTTGTAAAATTCAAGAAGGTGGTTGGAATGGGGGAGATGGTGGGGCAGGGAAGGAAACCTACAAGTCTCCTCCTGGCAGTCATTTAGTCAAAGAAAAAAAAGGATTAGAATGATCTCAATTTATAGGTGGGGGGTTGATAATGATAGGAATAGGGTGGAATGACTGGGAATTATGCTGGGTTTGCTAACTGCAGGCAGCTCTGGACCTTGGCAGTCAATGGCAAAGCATTTATTACTGCTTAAGGAGGACAAGAGATTCATAACTGATGCCCTGGCATTGAACAGTGGGAGCAGAAAATACCTCATTTTTATATCTCTGCCCGAGGCCTTTACTGGTCCTGTGGCCTAAGTTTCTGGCACCATTCCACTCCTACACATTCCCACATACCCAGGGCTTCCTGCTACTTTTATCATACTACTTAGCTTGCCTGCTCAACAATATTGGCCCCCTATCCCCTACCCCAATCTTCCTTCTGCTCTCTAGGGAATTATGGATGACATGATAACTTTATTAATTTAGCTCCCCTTTTTTCTTCCTCCTTAGCACCTGGACTTTGGGGAGTTATCTTTTTTAATTGAAATTAATGTTTAAGATGGGACTCACATTGAGGAATGGTAGGCACTGATCAGGTATATCTTAGTGGGACTCGGGGGGTGATTATCAATAAACCTTCATTAAGTGCCTATTGTGCCTAGCACAGTGTCTTCTGCCTAGGTTCTGGGAATACAAAGAAGCAAATGAAACACTCCTTGCCCTCAAGTAGCTTTTATTGGAATGGGGAGAAAACATATACACACAAAAGAAATATTGAGCATTTTTTTGAAGGAGGGTTTGGGGGTAGGTACCAGCAACTGGGGGAAGAGGATTTTAAAAAAGTATCATGGAGGAAATCACATCTGAGCTGGTCTTTGAAAGATTCTAGGAGATCTGGCTGGTGAAGGTGAGAAGGAGCATCATCTATGAGAAATGGGATTCATACACTAGAACCCTGGATAGGGAAGTTGGAGACAGGATATATAAAAAGCATTAAAAGCCAAACATGAGTTTATATTCAATCCCAATGTCAAAGAAGTCAAATGAAGCTGCTTGAGCTGGAAAGTGATGTGATCAAAAATGGGCAACCGGGTAAAAATGGTTTGGAAAAGGGAGAGACTTGAAGTAGGGGAACATAAAGGAAGCTTTTGTTATAGACCAGACTAGAGGGAAGCTAAATGGCATAGTGGACAGAGCACTGGTCCTGAAATCAGGAGAACCTGAATTCAAATCCAGTCTCAGGATTGAATGGGTGATCTTGGACAAGTTATTTAACCCTGTTTGCCTCAGTTTCCTTATTTGAAAAATGAACTGGAGAAGGAAATGGCAAACTCCAATTTCTTTGCCAGAAAAACCCCAAATGGAGAATTGGACATGACTGAAAACACTAAATAACAATATATTTGTGCATTTGAATCCCCCATTCTAATATTAGCTACTTATGAAGAGGACCTAGGATGAAGTGAATGGAGAAAAGGGAATGGATATAAATGATATTGTAAAGATTTGCCAACTAATTGGATACACAGGGTGGGAAAGAATGATGAGTTGAGAATAACTTCCAGGAACTGGAAGGATGGAGATGCCTGAGGCAGAAACATTCTTATTCATATAGGAATAGGTATAATTTTTGATTTTTTTTGTTTGCCTAAGGGACTAGATACCTGTGAGACATATAACCTTCTTTAATGTCTCCCAGTGGGTAAAGTCAGAACTCAAGTAGCATTTTATTTTTAATGCTTTATTAGTAACTATGTGATAATTGCAATATTTCATAAAAGAACATATTTAGTTCTGTGTTGGTGTCATTTTCCTACTAGACAACCAGGTTTCTGATGGCAGAATCTTGTGATTTAAATTTTGGATGGGGGAGGGTATTCCCTGACAATAATTGATAGTTCAATTCAATAAACATTTGTTATGGGTTAAAGCATAGGGTTTAGATTTCATTGTCCTCTCTGAGTTCAAAACTGGGCTCAGACAGTCGCTAGCTGTGAGCAAGTCATTTAACCCTGATTGTCCAAAGGGAAAAAAAAAGTTAAAAAAATGTTCTGTCCTCAAAGAGCTTACAGTCTATATAAAGTGATGATAAGGGATATTGGAATAACATTTTCAAGATGAAAAAGATCTTAGATGTCCCATGGATATGGACATCTATTGAAATGATTTGCTCAAGTGATTTGAGCATTACAAATGGAATTTGACCCCAATTCCTTTGACTGCAAAACTAGGCCTCTTTTTATTTCATAATAAATTTGGTTTCTACCAAAAGTAGCTAAATATACCATAAGATGTTAACTCAGAGAACAAAATGTGTGCATTTATAATTATTGTGTGATTACAATTGGGAGTTAAATTGTATCATAGTAATACTTTATTGAATATCTATTGTACACAATGCTGTACTGGACAGCACATTAGGATAAATACTGGCTTGAACTTTAGGAAACCAACCTCGTGGTTCTCTGAAAATAGATTTATTTACTATAGGAAAGCAAAAGCCCAAGAAATCAAATAGAATTAGGGAAGTCAGGCAGTTCTATAATGAGAGCAGAAACCAGAACTCAAATACCAGAAGCCAACTATTGTTTACTTTCCAGAAATCACAGCTGTTTTTTTTTTTAATCTCAGAGAGACTTTTTCTCAGTTCTTTGTAGCTCCTGAACATTTGATAGGGGATGAAATAAAATTTACTTTCTTAATACCTGGGTTAATACATTCAAATGGGGACTTTTATCTTTCTCAAGTTAATTACGATGACTGTGGGCCAATTCGATATGTGGGCATCTTCCCAAGGAGACATTAAAACCTCATTTTTTTGGTAGCTATTACAAAAAGCATAATGGATTCTGTCAGCCCTAGGTCTTAGAATTGGGGTCTTTGGCAATTTCTGGGTCAGGGATATTAGATAATGATCACAGTAAAAATGTGAGAGCTCAAGGCTCTAAGTTTTAGGCTTAATTTTGGTCCTGAAAAAGTTGGAACACTACTTGTTCTCCAGTGCCACTTCCAGCTTCTCCTTTTGGTGCCATAATTCAGCAAACTTTCCTTTCAGATTCAGTCTATTAAATTTTTTTTGATCCACATTAATTATGGTGGCCATTGTCTACTTGTTCCCCAGCCATCTTCCCTTATTTCTCAAGGAGTTCAGCACCTGGCTCAGTGTCTTTCTTTTCTTAACTCCTATATTAAAGTATTCTCTAATTCAACCTTAATATTGTTTGTCTTTCAAACACCCTAATCTCCCATCCTTCTCAAAACTCTTGACTGGCTTCCTCTTTTTCACTTCAGCCATGCACAGATAGTTGTTGATTTCATCATCATTCCACTTCCTTGATCAAAACTCTGATTCTCTTCTTATCATTCTATCTTTCTCCCTGTGTTTTACCTTTCCTTAACCTATCCTTTGCCATCATTGGGTTTCCAATCTCCCCACTCTTCAGTATTTCTCAGGCCATTATTCCTATTTTCAATTTCTCTCCTTTTAAAAAAATTTCAATAAACATTTATTAAGCACTTACTATATGTCAGGCACTATACTAAGTACTAGGGATACAAATATGTAAAAAAGAAGACAGCTCCTGTTCTCAAGGAACTTTACAATCTAATGGGGGAAGATAATACATGGAAAGAAACTGAAAATGGGGTTGGGGAGTGAAGATACAGACACAGGGATATATGGAGAAGTCAGATGGAGTAGCGCAGCTAGATGAGAATTGAAATGTCCTGACCTGAGTTCCTTCCTTAAATGAGGTTTTTAGAGTTCATGGATCCACCTCTAAATCAGAGGGGCAGAAAATAGTGATGAAGCAGAGTACCACGAAGTCTCTCTCTATCTATGAGTTTTTTCCCCTCTGTTGAAAGTAATGTTGACTCAGTTACCCATTGTTCTCAGTCCTGCTTATCAACCAGTATTGGGGGAGACTCTGCTGGGGAAGGAGAAACCAAGTGTGCAGCTTTCTCTATCACCTGTTCTTTGTCAGGTACCCCTACCTGCAAATTGTCACATTCTTGCTACCTTCTTCTGCTGAGGTGGACCTATCTGGATTGTTTTTACAATTATCTATAAAAGTTGGCTCCACCTTCAAGTCATTGCTGATCTTTAGTGATCAGCCCATCAACATGTCACTTCCTTGATGTTTTGCCATTGAACCCAGATGACTCTGGGGGAGAAAATAAGGCTGTGACTCTGCCCAGACCTCCCTCACTTAAATCCAATTAACTTGTATGTCATGGCATTACCTCCCTAATGTCATGGAACTCTTCAATAATGAAGGACAAACAACAACATTTGGATTATCTTAAAGTTACTTATAAAAGTTGCCCCCCCCCAAGCCATTGTATTTATAATAAAATCTTTTAAATTCTCTTTGTCCTGAGTTTTACCTCAGGGTAAAAAAATCCAAATGAAGAATTTTCCTTTCAACATCTCCTTCCTTTAAATGTGTGAAAATTTCTCCCAACCTTAAAAAACTTTCACTAGATTCTATCATCCCTTCAGATATCATCTTCTCTCTTCTCATTTTCTCAGATAAAAATTTAAAAACATTGTCTAGTTTAACATGTAATTGGGGGAAAATAAACTATCATATATAAAAAAGTTATTTAAATTCATCACCTTTGTTTTCCTCTTCTTTCTCTCACCTTTTTAATTTCTGCAATCTGGTTTCCATTTCATTATTCAACTGAAACTTCTTTCTCCAAAATTACCAATGATCCACAAATTTGATGTTTAGTTTCTCCCCGCCACCCGCCCCACTCCTCTTGGATTGATCCCCCTTTTTTGGTCTCTCTGCATCTGTCTCCAGTCATCTGAATCAATATCTGGCCACTGGACTCAGATGTCTCTGAAGGGGAAAGTGAGGCAGGTGACCTTGCAAGCACAGTTCTCCCTCCCTTAAACTTAATTGACTCACATGTCATGGCATCCCCTCCCTAATGTTATGGTCCTCTTATAAGAGAGAACAAAGGACAGATAACAATACTCTTATCCTTTTGGATATTCTTTTCTCTCTGACTCTACCTTCTTCTGGATCTTCTGTTCCCTAACAGCTACTTTTCAGGCTCCTTTGCTGGTTTTTCATCCATGTCATGTCCTATAAAAGTGGGTGTTCCCAAAGTTTCTATCTCAGATCTTTTTCTCTCCATAAGATGTTTTAGCTCCCATTGCTTTAATTATCATCTTTGTGAAGATGATTCCCAGGTTTGTATATCCAGCTCCAGTCTCTCTCTGACCTCTAGTTCCACATCAATAGCCATTTATTGTACATTACAAAATGGATGCCCTAGAGACATCTCAGATTCAATAATGTCAAAAACAGAATTCTTTATCTTTCCCCTCAAAATCACTTCTTTACTGAATTTCACTGTTCCCACTGAAAGTGTCATTATCCCAATCTCTTAGATTTGTAATCTGTATATTATCCTGGACTCCTTATTTTCTGTTACCCCAGGTATTCAATCAAGTACCAAATCTTGCAATTTTGACTCCCCCTTTCTCACATCCAGACCTCTGACGTTCAAATCCTTAGTTTAAATCCTTTTAACTTCTATCTAGACCAGAGAAACAGATCCTAGGGGACTAGCATATTGATTGAGAAAACTTCAAATTAATGTGATGAAATTAACGTGATCAATTCTGTATTGTATTTATATTTCCTAATTACATTTTAATCTTGTAGTAGAAGTTGTTTTTGGGAGGGCTATATTATTATAACAGACTCTTAATTGGCCTCTGTGCCTCCAGTCTGCTTTCTTCTCCCCATGCAATGGTCAAAGTGAATTTCCTTAAGAATAGATCTGATCATATCACTTCCTTACCCAGGAAGCTCCAGGTATCTCTGAAGTCCCTTATTCCTCTTCTGTCCCTCTTGCATCTAGGACAAATTGTCTCTTTAGAGATTTTCTTTTTAATCCCTTGGGAATCTAATTCCAACTTCTTCTAGCCTTAATATATGATTACTGCCCTCCCCAAACTTAGCTAAAGTGACCTTCTTTCTGTACTTCTTATATGTCACTCCATCTCTCATGAAACTTTTGTAATGGCTCTTTTTTAATCTTGAAATGAACTCAGTGCTTACCTGCACCTTATAAAAATCCTTGCCTTCTTTTAGGTTGAAGATTAGGGACAGTTTTCTGCATGAAGCTTTTTCAGATTCTCCCCTAACTACCAGGGCCCTAACTGCCTTGTATTTATTTTGTATTTATTCTGTATACAGGGTGTCCCAAAAATCTTATAGAAACTCTAAGGTACTGAAGCTTACAAGTTTTAATAAGATCATTAGTCTTTAATGGTTTAAAATGCTATTAAGACTTTCAGAAGGGGGTAGCTAGATGGCACAGTGGTTAGAGCACCAGCCCTGAAGTCAGGAGGACCTGAGTTCAAATATGATCTCACACACTTCCTAGCTGTATGACCCTGGGCAAGTCACTTAACCCCAATTGCCTCAGCCAAAAAAAAAAAAAAAAAAGACTTTTAGGAGACCCTATAAATTTATTAAGTAAATGTTCCTTGAAATTTTTTTTTTCAGTTTTGTATCCCTAGGACCTGACAGAGTCTGACAATTGTTGGTTTGATTAGTGATTAATACATTCTCTTGTTGTCAAGTTGTTTTAGTCATATCTGACTTTTGAGACCCCATTTAAAATTTCCTTGGCAAAGATATTAAAGTGGTTTGCCATTTCCTCTTCTAGATCATTTTACAGATAAGGAAACTGACACAAACTGTGTTAAATGACTTTCTCAGGCTTACTCAGTTCATAAATGATTGAGGGCAGTTTTGAACTCAGGAAAATGAGTTTTCCTAACTCTAGTCCTGGCACTGGTTTGTCCCCTCACCTAACTGATTAATTGATTGAATTTAGGTCTCATTTTCTGGATGTCTTGGAATCCCTGGAGTTCTGTTCCTTTTTGCTTTAATTTTTTCAATATTAAAGAAAATAAAGCTGTTTTTAAGGGAATAAATCCATGTTCAGAGAGACAAGATTTGATTTGAAGAAGGAAGGGGCTCTAATTATATTAATGTGGAGCCTGGTATAGCATCATGCATAATACCTAATAGTTTGTAGATCTCCCTGAAGGCTCATTGCCAAGCCCTGGGGAGCCCTTAAAGGGCTGGGGGGAAACGGCATATTGTTTTTTATGAAATAGCGATTTCTCCTGTGGGGCAAGATTCAAAAGGTATCCTGAGTCATCTCTTCCCACTTGATATACAATCTTAGGAAATGTCTGGTATTTTGGGTATGTTTTAGGAAAAGAACCACTGCAAATCAACTGTTCAGCTATGTCAAAACTGAACACACTTGTATGGGAGATAAACTTTATTTCTTGACAGACAGTTTATGGTTCCTCCATACTGTATGGTAAAGGATTATGGGACTTTAGGTTACAACCATATTTCCAAACTATTGAGGATTTGTCTGACTTCTCCTACTAGCCAGAGTCTGTGGTTCCAAACTTTGATTTGAAGGACAAGGATAATTATATCAATAATAACTACATTTTTATGTTTTACAGTTTAAAAGCATATTGAGTTAGAAAATTACAAATTAACATTTCTGATTTTGCATTGTTTTTATTTTGCTAAGCATTTCACAATTACATTTTAATCTGGCCTATCAATAGTTCTATGATATAGTTAGTTTAAAATTATACTTCACTAAACTAATATAAATTATCAGTCTGTCCATGTCTTAGTAATTTTCATGAGTTTTGTGGGTCTAAATTTTTTAGCATCTGGCAAAAAATCACCATTTGATGATGATTTTCTCTGTATTTTTAAATATTTAATATTTAATAAATATTAAAAAATTTCTCTGTATCATCTCTGATGATAATCCTCTCTGTATTTAAATTGGACTGGTCCTTGGGCATCACATTGGAAGGCAGAACTTGTGGAAAGGATGCTAGTTTTTGATTCAGCCACTTTTTACTTTCATGATCTTGGGTAATTTATTTAACCTCCATGAGCTTCACTTCTAAAATGAAGGGATTGGATAATGAATGAATGAACAAAAAATCTTTATTAAGTACTTACCAGTTCCTCAACTTGTGCTAAGTGTTGGGGAATACAAATACAAAACCAAAGACAATCCCTGCCCTCACAGAGCTTACATTCAAAAACATATAAAGGTGTGATGGTGGCCAGGAAGAGAAATTTTGGTCCAGAAAGTTACAGGGACAGTGAGTGAAAAGGCATGGGGGAATAAATTGACATACCCCATACAGGAACAAGGGCAAAGGTGATTTGATCATGGTTCATAGATCCTGAACTGCAGTGGGTGGAAGAAGGCAGAAAAGGGGAATGAGTCAATTAATGAAGAGGCTGTGGAGGATGGGACAGAGAGGAGGGAATGAAGTGAAATCTGGATGCAGCTTTGGAATAAGTGTTAAGGTCTGGGAGAGTTACCAACCAAGACAGCAGGGCTCTTGGATGGGGGTATGGTCTCTGGTAAGGTTATCTAGATAGAAAGTGGTGAAAGAGGCTGTAGAAGGGATGATGGTCAGAGAGAAGGGGATGAAATACAGCTCCACTATGACTTTATTGAAATAGAAGCCTGAGAGAGGCCATCCAAGCAGGAGAGAATAGGACCCCAAGGAAGAAGTCCTTTCAGGGATATTTCTGATTTCTCACTGAGAGGGTTTGGAGGAGGTGGCTGGAGAGGAGGGAGTAGATGGGCTGTTAAAGACCTTATGGCTCAACAGAGAACAAAAGTATAACCTACATGGCAGCTAAGTGGCTCAGTGGATAGAGCACCAGCCCTGAAGTCAGCAGGATCTGAGTTCAAATCTAGTTTCAGACTCTTAGTACTTCCTAGCTGTGTGACCCTGGGCAAGTCACTTAACCCTAATTACCTCAGCAAATAAAAAAAAATTACAAGGAAACAAAGAGAACATGGACAAGCATGAATATACAATCTCTTTTATTATTACATATGCTTTCTTGAAATGAAAATTTAATGTTACATATTTTGAAATCATTCTGCTAGACACATGAAAATGTTTTGTTTTAATTTTAAAATTTTCTTTTTCTATCTTTCTTTTCCTCTTTTGTTTTTGTTTTTTTCTTATTTTGTATTAAGTTTTAAATAAATACATTTTTTGAATGATCTTATAGCTCTAAATCTATACTATATTCAAAGGGTTTCCAGCTTGGTGAGACCAGCCCAAATTTGTTGTCTGCTAGAATAAACTTCAAGAACCTAGGGTCATTTTCACACTGTATTGATAAATTTGAGTAGTATTAGAGTAAATGTTATTTCAACTGCAAATATTTTTTTAAAATATTAATTTTTTTTACACTTTGGGAATCTGAGCCACAGGTCAGTAAAGCAGTCCAAGGTTACACAGCTAGAAACTTATAAAGCTATGGCACAAACTCACATAATCTCACTTGATACCAGAGGTATCAAAAATGAGATATGTGGGCTACATGCCATTCACGACACTTCTGAGTGTGATCCAAACCAGATTAGAATGTAATTGGGAAATATTTATTAACAAAATAAATAAAATACAATAAAATAATGATAACACTAATATGTAATTTTTAAGTCAATATGTGGCTTGTAGGGATCTTTATTTTGAATTAGTAGCCCCTTTTCCTTTTTGTTTGACAGAATAAATATATTAACAATCAGCAACTCCATTTTGCTTTAAGCTTCCATTTTGTGACTAAGTTGTTGTTGGATAAGCTTTTTTCTGTAACAAGAAAAGTGCTTGAGTTTGTCAATGATATGTGTAACCCCAAAGTTGGTAAACACTTACTAATGATGTGTATATCCCCTGAATCTGGTAAACAAGTGATAGACATAGACTATCTTTTACTTTTTGTGTGTGTCCTCTATCACTTAACACAATGTCTGGCACATATAGCCGGGGCCAGATAAATGTTGACTGATTGATTAGTGATTAGGAAAGTAAAGTTTTGATTGTTAGTTTCCTTTCAGGTAAGCTGAGGTACTCATCACTGCATTAGTGAGTATAAATTTTACTGGGACACTATCAGTCCTGATAAGCATATATAACCATGAGTTAGGTTTCTTTTTTATTTTTTAAATATATATATATTTATTTAATAATAATAGCTTTTTATTTTTCAGAATTCATACAAAAATAGCTTTCAACATTCACCCTTGCAAAATCTTGTGTCCCAAATTTTCCTCTTTCCCTCCCCTTCTTCTCTTTCCCCTAGACAGCAAATAATCCAATATAAGTTAAACATGGGCAGTTCTTCTAAAGATATTTCCACATTTATCATGCTGCACAAGAAAAATAAGATCAAAAGGGAAAGAAATGAGAAAGAAAAAACAAGCAAGCAAACAACAACAACAAAAAAAAATGAAAATACTATATTGTGATCCACATTCAGTATAGTCTTCTCTCTGGATGCAGATGGTTCTCTTCATCACAAGACTATTGGAATTGCATATATCAGATTTCTTTGTGCACTATGTGCTGCAGGTAGTGGTGTTTTTTTCTTTTGGAACCCCCTCTTAGAGTATGAAGATGCCAGAAATGTCTGGGTTAGTCTATTTTCTTAAACTTTAAGAGGAACAGAGAAGAGATTCCTTTTATACTTTGCTTTGTTTTTTTTTTCCTGAGGCAATTGAGGTTAAGTGACTTGCCCAGGGTCACACAGCTAGGGAATGTTAAGTGTCTGAGACCAGATTTGAACTCAGGTCCTCCTGACTTCAGGACTGGTGCTCTATCCACTGTGCCACCTAGCTGCCCCCTTCTATTTTTCTTTCTTTCTTTTCTTTTTTTTTCTCTTTCTTTCTTTCTTTCTTTCTTTCTTTCTTTCTTTTTTTTTTTTTGGCTAAGGCAATTGGGGTTAAGTGACTTGCCCAGGGTCACACAGCTAGGAAGTGTTAAGTGTCTGAAGCCAGATTTGAACTCAGGTCCTCCTGACTTCAGGGCTGGGGCTCTATTGTTTGTCATTTTGGGAGGAAAAAGGAACTGCAAAAACAGCTGACAAAAAGGATGGTCATTTTGACAAGTTTAAGGGCAGGAAGGCAAAACATCAACAATAAATCCAGGTCACCAAAACAAACAAACACAAATCTTCCCTAAACTTGAAAACTGTGCTTGTCTGCCTCTTTATCAGTTTTTCTTGAATCATTTCCTTGATATCATCAATCCATAAACTAAGGGTGGTAAAGTATTGCCTAAGTACCTCCTTTGTGAATGCTGATTGAACCCATAAGCCAATCAAATATTTAATAACTGCTCAATATCTTCTGTGAGCCACTCTGCTAGGGGCAGCCAAGGTTGTGGAATGATAAAGAATCACAGAATCTAAGATTTGGAAAAGAACTCAGAAGTCATTTAATTTAGCCTGTACCTGAACATAAACCCCCTTTAGAACAACAACAACAACAACATAAATTAGCATTTAAAAATTTGCAAAGCTTCTTTATTATATGTTACTTGTTTTGCTAAACTCCCATGACTTTGCTCAAAATCTTCCAGGGAAGAATATTTTGTTTCTTAGTCAATCAATCAATCAATCAATCAATCAACAAACATTTGTTAAGTGTTTATTATGTGCCAGGAACTGTGCTAAATGTTGAGAGTACAACAAAAGAAAATAATAATATGTTGTCATATTTTATTGAGGGAGACAACAAGCAAATAACTATGTATATATAAGAAGTGGAAAGTAATTTTAAGGAGTAGGGAATGGAAGGATCTCCTTCAGAGGTCTTGAAGGAAGCCAGTTAAGAGGTGAATAGGAGATGGGAGAGCATTTTAGTGCTTTGCATGGAGTTAGGAAAAGGAGATTCTTCAGTTAGTCAGTAAGCATTTACATATGTGAGCACTGTGCTAAAGCTCTGGGACTATAAAGGAAGGCAAATAGTCTCTGTTCTCAAGGAGCTCGTGGTCTGATGGGGTAGACAACATGGACTCGATTATGTGTGAATGAAACATATAGAGGAAATATTGGGAATAATCAACAGAGGAAAGAGATTAGTATTAAGAAAATCAGGAAAAATGAGATTTTAATTGGAATCTGAAGGAAACCAGGAAATTCAGGAGACAGATGAAAAAGGGAGAATGTTCCAAGCACTAGGGGCATAGCCAGTGAAAATATCGGGACCCTCAAGATAGTGTCTTGTTTGAAGAAAACAGCAAGGAAGCTAGTATCACCGGATGGCTCTGTGTGTATGTGTAGTAATGTATGACAAGGCTAGAAAGGTAGGAAAGGGACAGGTTATGAAGAGTTTTGAACATCAGATAGAGGATTTTATATTTGATCCTGGAAGTGATAGATTCCCACTAGAGTTTATTGAATGGGGGTGGGATGGGAGATGACATGATCAGATCTGTGCTTTAGGAAGATTAATTTGATGACTGAGTGGAAGAAGAAATAGACCAGGGAGAGTCTTGAAGCAGGGAGACCAGCTAGCTGGTTCTTGCAATGGTCTAGGGGGAGAAGTGATGATGATCTATACAGGGCAGTGTCAGTAGCAAAGGTTAGAATGGGATGTGTATGTATAAGATAAAGGTTAAGCAATTAAAAGAATAGGTTCAATACAGTGGAGGAGGAGGAAGGAGACTAAGTTGAGAATGATACCTAGATTGTGGATTTGGTGGCTGCTAACAGTCACTATCTTGGACAGTAATAGAGAAGTCCAAACTTTTGGGGAAAGATAGAATTCAATTCTGAACCCTTGAGGATATTTATGGGCTATTCAGGTAGAGATATCTATATGCAAGTGGGAGATGCAAGACTTGGAGAAAGGTTAGGTATTGGAGAATCATCTGTACAGACTTGATAATTAAGACCATAAGAGCTGATGAGATCACTCAGTGAAATAATAGAGTAGGAGAAGAGAAGAGGGATTAAAACATTATTTACCTTTTGTGAGTTATTTGCAAAGAACAGCAAATAGGGCAATGCAACTGGATCTTAAAGAGTTCATGGAAGGAGAATCAAGACCAGGAAGACTGGAAATATAAGAAAAAACCCAACAGGTTGTTGTGAATGGCTTTAAATGACAAATAGAGGATATTAGATTTGATCCTGAAAATAATAGGGGATGCAGTGGAGTTTCTTGATTAGGGGGATGACATGGTCAGATGGGCTTGGCTGGTTACATTTTTGGATGGCATTGATGATCTTCTGGTCACTGGTGACCACCTGATTTCTACCTATAAGAACTGTCCTTGCTCAATTTCTTTTGCTGGATATTCATTCAGAATATACCCACTAATTTTGAGTGTTCCCCAAGGCTCTGTCCTGGACTCTCTCTTCTTCCTTTGTACTGGCTCATGGGGAAGCTCATCAGCTCTCATGAATTCAATTATTATCTCTATTCATAGGGTTCTCAAATCCATTTATCCAAAACCAGTCTCTTTTCTGATCTCCATTTTTCTGATCTCTATATGCCTAATAGTGCCTAATAGTGCCCACTGGAAATCTTGAAATGGATGTCTCACAGAAATCTTAAATTAACATGTCCAAATCTGAACTCATGATCTTCTCCCAGTCCCCTCCTAACTTTTCTATTACTGTTGAGAACCTCACAATCCTTCTACTCTTTTCAATAACCCAGAGATCACTATCTCCCATTATTTCTCACTACCAATATCCAAACAGTTGAAAAGTTCTGCTGAACCTATCTTGGCAATTTCTCTATCAACTCCTTAAATTAGGCCCTTATTATCTTACTTCTGGAGTTTTGCAATAGTTTTCTGGTTCTCCTACTTGCCACAAATACTTCTTCATTTCTGTCTGTTCTCCATTCTGCTTCAATAAACTCCAGGGTCTCCTGATTATTGATGATCAAATATAAGACCCTGCTTGGCTTCTCATGATCTAATCTCATTCATCCAGTCTTATACCTCATGCCTCCTCACCCCCAAACACCCCATGGACTCTGCAATTCAGTGACAATAACCTCCTGGCTGTTCCTTGATTAAGACATTTCATCTCCCCACTGTGGACCTTTTAAACTGGTTGCTCCTGTGCCTGAAGCCCTCTCCCTTATCATCTCTACCTCTGGTTTCCCTGCCTTCTTTCAAGTCTCAGGTAAAAATCTAACCTCCTGCAAGAAGCCTTTTTCCATGCCCCTTACTGCTAATACCTTCTCTGTAGATTATCTCTAATTTATCCAATCTATATATTTTTAATATATATAATGCATGTATATATATATTAAAGTTGGTTTGCATGTTATCTCCTACGTTAGACCCTGAGTTTATGACTGCAGAAAGTGTTTTTTCTTTCCTTTGTATGCCCAACATTTATTATGGTACTTAGCACATAGTAGGCAATTGATAAATTCTTTGACTTGACTTACATCAAACTGAAATTTTTCTCTTTGCTATTTCTGCTCCCTTGAGCTCTGCTTTCTGGGACTAAGGAAAATCATTCAGTCCTTCATCCATGTGACAGTCTTTTAGGAGAAGAGAGCCATAATATCTCCTCTAAATCTTGGTGAAACATTTTGTTCTTTCAGTTAATTGTCACACAGTATATTCTTGAGTCCCTAATGTTCTTCAATCAATCAATCAAAAGTTTTATTGTTTCTCACATATAGTAAGCATTGGACAAATAATTCACTAAACACCTAAGGGCAGCAAGGTGCTGGACCTGGAGTCAGAATGACTTATCCTCCTGAGTTCAAATATAACCTCAGACACTAGTCATAAGATCCAGAGCAAGTCATTTAATCCTGCTTGCCTCAGTTTCCTCCTCTGTAAAATGAGCTGGAGAAGGAAGTGGCCAACAGTTCAGTACCCAAACCGTTCTGACATCAAGAATCAGACATGACTGAAAAATGACACACACACACACACACACACACACACACACACACACTTAAGTGCCTACATGTGCCTGGTACTTTGATGAGTTCTTTGGATTCAAAGAGAAGTGTGAAAGAGTCCTTGATCTCAAAGAACTTATAATCTACCTAGGATAGATGATGTATATATTCACAGCTAGATGCAAAATAGATACAAAGGAATTTCTTGGGAAAGGAATACTATTACATTTGTGGAGTCTCAAGAAAGGCTTCATGTAATAAGTGGCATTTAAGGTTGAATCCTGAAGAAAACAAATTTAAATGGGAAGGGAGGAAGAAGTGACGCAGAAGAGTTGTATCCATCTCCCATTAGTACCCCTTTGAATAGAAAAGTAAGAAGTCCCTATTTTCAAGAAGCTCATATTCTAATGGAGGTAGCCTGGGTTACAACTCTAAGTTAGATAGAAAAGTCCCATAGTCTTTAGGATACAGCAGCAAAGCAGAGGAAAATATGTCTTCTTCAATATCATCAATATCATCCATTAATAAAATCGTATTTGTTTCTGATGTCAAAGTTTAATGCCAAAGACTTTGGTGGCAAGAATTTTTTTAGGTCTTTAGAAGCTATAGAAGGAATATTGAGAAGCAGGACTATGGTGTATATTAAAGAAAATGATATGTAATAAAATTGGAAAGATTGGTTGAGGTGAGATTGTTAAAAAGCTTTAAATACCAAACTGGGAGGTTTATATTTGATTCTAAAATAATAGGGATCTATTAGACTTCATTGACTATAGGACTCACATGATCAGACTTATGTTTTAGAAAATCAGCTATTTGGTGTATGTATTGGAGTGGGGAGAAACTTGAATCTGGAAAATCAACCAGAAGGATATTGTCCAGGCTAGAGTTAATTGGTTTTGTCTGGAACTGATTGCAGTGCTCCAGCTGTGATCTAAGACAGAATCAATTGATCAATCAATAAATCAACCAATTTCTCTCTCCTTCCTCTCTCTCAATATAGATATAATTATATAGATACATCTCTGTCTGTCTGTCTACCTACTTTATCTTATTTATCTTATTTATATATCTGTCTCATGATAGGTGCTATTCCTTTATCAATCTCATAGTCCTGGGCACTTTGATTCTCTTAATGGATTCCAAAAATCATATTAATTTCTGTAAATACTCTATCACATTGTCAACTTAATCAATAAATATTAGTGCCTACTATGTTCTAGCCACTGTGCTAAGTGCTCTAGATACACAGAAAGGCAGAAAGCAATTCCTGCCCTTAAGGAATTTATAACTTAATGGGGGGACAACATGTAAACATTTGCGTATAAGTGAGCTATGTATATAATTAAATTAGAAATTACTAAGAGAGGGAAGGCACTAGAATTAAGAGGGATTAGGAAAAGCTTCATGTAGAACAGGGCTTCTTAAACATTTTCCACTTATAATCCATTTTTGTCTGAGAAATTTTTATATGACCTCTGGGGAATATATATGTGTACTGATAAATCATAATTTTGCAACCCCACATTAAGTTAGGGGACCTCCTATGGGATTGTGATCCATAGTTTAAGAAGCTGCAGAGTAGAAGATGGGTTTTCACTGGGACTTGAAGGAAACCAGGAAAGCCAGGGAGTAAAGAGGGAGAACATTCAAGGCATTGGAGACAGCCAGAATAAATGCCTAGAGTTGAGAAATGGGGTGTTTTGTTCAAGATATGGCAAGGAGATCAATGTCACTGGAGCTAAGAGTATATGGAAGGGAATAAGTAAGATGACTGGAAAGATAGGAGTAGGGTGCGATGGGGAAGAGGGAAGAATGTTATAAAGGGCTTTGGATAATTTGGATTAAATTTGATCTGGAGGATCCCTAGTAGGGAGTCACTGGAGTTTACTGAGTAAGAGAATAACCTAATGAATATATACATTTATGATAATTATAATAAGTTCTTTCCAAAAATTATATCATGGGGCCAAGAAATATTGTAGTTGCTGGAGCATTGGACTCAGAAGGACCTAAATTCAAATCTGGTCTCAGATACTTTCCAGTTGTATGATCCTGGGCAAATCACTTACCCCCAATTGCTGTGCCTCCCCCTCCAAAAGAAGAAATGAAAAAATAATTTTATCATTTGATCCTCACACCTCCCCGGATGTGGGAGTTATTATTATTATTATTCCCATTTTATATTTGAGGAAACTGACATAGCGGTTAAGTGCCTTGCTCAGCTAGTGTCTGAGTTCAATTTTGAACTCAGATTTTCCTGACTCCAGACCTAATGCATTTATTCCACTTATCTGCTCCCAAAAGGCAAAATCAATTTCCGTCCTCATAATCATAATGGAGCAGGGATGTGCTCATTCCTTTAGTAGGAAAGTCAAGATTCAAACTCAATTCTTTTTTACTCCAGATACACCATTATCATTTTCCCCCTTCTCTATGTATTTATTAGAGGGGGATGCTGGAACTAGCGCTAATGCTCTGGAGAGCCCATTGTGAAATTTTCAGCATGAATATTTGTACCTTGGAAATCAGGGAATGCTAACATCAGAACTTGAAATATCACATTGAATGTCTAAGAAAATGTTGAAATGGTAAAAATGTTAATAATGCAGAATACATTTAAAAATATATCCCCATATATTTTTTCCTTCCAGGAAGAATGAGCTGTTAAACATTTTTTCAGCACACCTCAGAAATGGGAAGAAGATAAGTAAATAATTGGATACAAATAAGATCGATCTAGAGTATATGAGCAATTGAACTAATATTTATAAAGTGCTTAGCACAATGCTTGGCACATAGTATGCACTACATACATATTATTATTGTTTTATAATAAAGATAATTAATAGTAGTAGTAATCTCAGAAAGTAAGGCACTAGCATTTGGGGAGGAAGTGAGCAAGAAATGCTTCCTGCAGAAATTGAGATTTGAATTAAATCTAAATGGAAATTGGGGAAATTGAAAGGGAGGAGAGGGAGCATTCAGCTCTCGAAGAGGCATGGAATTGGAAGGTAGAGTATCCTCTCTGGAGCATGGAAAACAGGCAATGCTGGATGATTTGCATAATGTCTGGAAGAAAGTTTGGTATAAGAAGATTGGAAAGGTGGGAAGGGACCAGACTGCAAAGGGTTCAGAACAACAAGCATAGTACTTTGTATTTAATCCTGGAGGAAATAGGAAGAAGACATTGGAATTTATTGAATAGCTAAGTAACATGGTCATATCTATGTTTCAGCATCATTTTGGCAACTGAAAAGAGAATGGCCAGCTGCATTGCTCATTCTTTGGTATTGACTTAGAAAACCATACATTAACACTATTTATGTTGTATTGTTATTTTTTCAGTTGTGTGACCCCATTTGGAATTTTCTTGGCAAAGATGCTGGAGTGGTTTGTCATTGCAAATAGAGTTAAGTGACACAGCTAGTGAGTATCTGAGAATAAATTTTAACTCAGGTCCTCCACCTTGTTGCCCCTCCAAGTCATTTTACAAATAAGGAAACTGAGGCAAACAGGATTAAATGTGTCCGAGGGCAGATCTGAATTCAGAAAGATAAGGTTTCTTGAAACCTAGCTGCCCATGTTATATTGTATTTTATTAATTTTCTTAAATATTTACTAATAACATTTTAATCTGATTCTATGCATTCAGCAGTTTTTTAAAAATCCCAATTAAAATTACCCTTCTACTAGAAATCTTTCCTCATCCCTCTTATCTTAGTACCTTCCTTCTTTTAATTATTTTCTATCTCTCCTGTATATAGCTTGCTGGTACATATTTGCTTGTCTGTTAGTTGTCTCTACCATTAGATTGTGAGTTCTTTGAGGGTAGAGACTATCCTTTGACTCTTTTTGTATCCCTAATTCTTAGCACAGTGCCTGGCACATAGTAGGCACTTATTTATTGATAATATATCTTAGGATATTGCTATGAATCAAAGTTAAGCTCACTGACCTATAATGTACAAGTTCTGGTCTCTTTCTATTTTGAAAGGAGGACAGCATGAGTTCTTCAGACCTATGGTACTACTTCTATTCTCCATTATCCTTCAAAAATCTCTCCCATGGCTCATTAATCACATCTGCTTCTCTTTTCCAGTGCCCAAGAAGTGTGGGGAGGGATAGAGAACCTACTGGTAGAGGGCCAAATTCAGTCCTCAGCCTGTATTTTGTAGTCTATGTGCTGTACCAAAAATATTTACATTTTATATATTATACAATATATGCAATAAAGCTGTATCTAAAAATATTGAAATCATACATAGACAGTGCACCAGATCTGGCCTTCAGCCCAAGTTTGTAGACAACTGCCCTAGAATAAAGTTCCTCTTGATTAAGTGACCTAAGACTCATTAAGGGCAGTTTGGGATTCTCTTTTGATCTCCTGCTTTTGCCTTGAGTTTCAAAGTCCCATGAGCCATTTTTATCCTGTCCTTTCAAGACCAAAGGTTATCATCTTTGGTAGAGAAAAAAGAAGCAAAATTAAAAGTCAAGAATAAATTTTCAGTTTTCATTGTCCTGTCCAATCTGAGCAGTATTCCAATTCCTTTTTGGGTCCTTAATCCTTAAAATATTTAAAAAGAAACAAAGAAAACACTTTAGAGGAAACTGTTTTTGCCTTCAAGGGACTATTTTTTGGGAGAGAGAAAAACCAATATTCATGTGAGAGAGCAGCCAATATTAGGTGACAACAGTATGCAATTAGGAGTTGAACTAGGAAATCCTCAGTGGGTTCTAAGATTCTAGATGAAACATACCCCAAATCTGAGGTTACTGGCCAAAACTGGAAGTTTTTGTCAATAGCTAAGAATCCACATTTGAATCTCTAGAGAAGCAAACAAATCTTCTGTGACTAGAACAAAAATATGTCCTTTAATACATTTATTTTATTTTTAGATCTTAATCTATGATTTCATTGGATAGGGAATTCCTTCTTATGCAGCTCAGCATCTGCTCTGCAGCTCAAGAGAGTTTACCTGGGGGGCAAGGAGACTTTAAGTGTCCTGCCTAGGATCACAAAGCACTCACCTGTCATTGGTAGAATTTGAACTTAGATCTTCTGAACTCCAAACTAGCTTTCCATCTACGAATCCAGGATTGCCTCTCACTTATTGCTTTTTTAAAAAAAAATCATTACCATTTTTAAAAATCTATGTTGAGATGAATAAAATACAAATACATTTGAAAACAGTCCTGAATTCATTAAAGCTTTTAGTCAAGACACATTCTCCTTAGGCAGGTAGGTGGTACAGTGAATAGAATGCTAGACTTGGGGTTAAAAAGCACCTGAGTTCAAATTGGACCTGAGATACTAATTGTGTGACTTTAGGCAAGTCACTTAACTTGGGCAAATCTTCGATTTCCTCAACTACACAATAGGGTCTTAATAGACTTACCTCACAAGATTGTTTCGAGGATCAAATGAGATATTTGTAAAGTGCTTAGCACAGTCCTTGGCACATAGTAGGTGCTTAATAAATTCTTGTTCCCTTTCCACCTCCAAATATATAATTAGTCCAACATATACATATGTATAATTATATATCTAAATATAAATGTACATGTATAAGGTTACATATGTATATGTATAAATGTAAAATTATATATACATATATAATTTGTTTCATGTGAGAATTCATGAAAATGTTTTGATATTTAAAAAAGACCCCTCATACTTCTAGAAGTGGGAAATCCCTCCCCTAAACCACACATTATACTTTCCCTGATTTTCCAGTTCAAATACTCATAGTTCTCACAGGTAATGACCACATTATCTAGACATATTTGATTACTGGTTCTGGTAGATTAGGGGACAATAAGTGGAATCACAAAGAATCAGACAAGATTAGAACAACTGAAGAACAAGTCCTTTGGGGAGACAGTGTAGATGTCTTGTTTCTTATTTTCCCAGCCTCTTGAAACAGCTTGCTCTTTTACAGTTGCAAATAATTTTTGGAAGGTTAGACACTGAAGTTCCCATTATTTAGTGCTAGGACCAATTCTAGGATTTCTCAAAAGAAGCATTTCATAGTATCAGAGATTTAGAGCTGCAACAGGAGTTAAGGCTGCCTCATTTTGTGGATGAGGAATGCAAGAATTAGAAATAAAATAATTTGTCCATGGTCACAAGTCTGATGCAAGGTTTGATCTCAGCTCTTCCTGGCACCAAGTTCAGTGCCTTCCCTACTGAACCATGCTGCCCCACTTAAAAAGAGCATAAGAGCAGAGGAGAACAAGACAAAAGGAGGAAAAAGGGAATTAAAAAAGAAAATAACCAGTGTGGAGTTCCTGGAGTGGGGAGGGGACAGCCGAGAAGGGAGGGGATTGAAGGCCAAAGAGAAAGGAAGCAAAAAAGGGAACTTATATAACCTATTGTCCAAGTAGCTCCAAGGGCGGGACAAATGTGTTAACTTATAAATCTCTGCAACACCTCTGGTAGGCAGGTAGGTGGTAAAAATGAATCCTGAAATAATAAGGTTCTATTTATATAGAACCTTTCTCCAAGGAGCTCAAATAGCTACACAGACATTATCCAATTAATCCTCACAACCTCCTTCTAAAGTAGGGAAGTAGCAGTAGAGGATCCCCATTTTACAGATGGAGCATTGGAGAGCACTGGAGAACAAAAAAAAGGGGGATTTTAGCTAGGGCCAAAGACAGCTGTCTTCTCCCACAATCAGTGCTGGGCACTTTTCAGTCCCTTTGGAATCCCAAGCCTCCCTGGCCCATTGGTCTCATTTGCAAATGCAAGTGTTGGAAGTGGAACCAGATGTGCTAAAAGCCCAGGTCTGTTGGTGTCACTCCCCAGCTCAAGAAACATTAGCAATTCTCTATTTTTTAAAAGATAAAATATAAACTCTTTATATATATATATATAAACAGTTATATATATATATATATATATATATATTTTATACAAACAGTTTATATTTATAAAGTTTTACCTCTCTTATGGGCATCTCACATCCCCAAAAATGCTTTACAAAATTATACTTTGGACATCTTAAACTCAACATATCCAAAACTGAAGTCATTATTTTACCCTTAAATCTTCCCCTTACCACTTTCTTGCTACTGTTGAGGTAACCACCATGTTTCTTGATAACTCAGACTTGCAACTTAAGTGTTATTTCCTTACTTTCTCTCACCATTCTCCATTGAATTTATTGCCATGTTCTGCCAATTTTACCTTGCAATATTTCTGGTACATATTGACACAGCCACCACCTGAATACAAGCTGCATCACACACACCCAGACTATTGTAGCAACCATCTGCTCGGTTTTCTTTCCTCAAGTTTCTTCCTGATCCATTCTTCTCTCAGCCCTCAAAGTAAATTCCCTAAAACCTAGATCTAACCCTGTTATTTCCTTCTCAATAAATTCCAGTGGCTTTCTATCACTCCAGGATCATAGATAAAACTCTCTGTGTTTTTAAATTCTTCATAACCTGACCTCTTTCTACCTTTCCAGGGTTCTTATACTTCATTTTTTCTCCATGTATTCTACAATTCTGTGTCATGGACTTTGCTGTTCCTGGGACAAGATATTCCATCTCCTGACTCTGGATATTTTTATTGACTGTCCCTGGTACCTAGAAAGCTCTACCCCCTCATCTCCACCTTCCCGATTCCTTAACTTATTTCAGATCCCAGTCAAAATTTCAGCCAAAATTCTGCAATAAACCTTTCCCAACCCCTCTTAATTCTAATGTTTTCCTCCTATTGATAATTTCCAACTTATTCTCTCTCTATCTTGCTTGCATTGATTTGTTTACATGTTGTGTTGTTTTCTCTGTTCAATTTTGAGCTCCTTGAGAGCAGGTCTAATTTTCCCTTTCCCTTTCTCTTCTAGATTTAGCACAATAGGTGCTTAATAAATGCTTGTAGATTTTGTTATTTAACACCCTTCACAATCTGGCTTCAGTCTGTTTTATGAGGCTGATTCTACATCACTCCCCCTCATTCACTCTATATTCCAGTCAAACTGGCCTATTTGCTGTTCCTTGTATATGACATTTCATCTCTTATCTTTCTATATTTGCACAGCCTGTTCCCATGATTGAAATACTCTCCTGGAATCCTTAGCTTCCTTCAAAAACCCATTCAAGTATCCAATGCTCCCTGTTCTTAGTACTTTGCCCCTCAAGTGCCTTTGTATTTATTTGAGATATATTTGTCTGTCCTGATAGACCAGAAACTTTTTGAGGACAGAGATGATTTTATTTATATCATTCTATCCTGTATAACAAATGCAGCTCTTGCCATGTTGTTGTGACCCATTGTGGCCCTATGGACCTTATCACACTGTTGCTGTTTATGGGTATTCTGTTTTTGCTTTTTGGCAGATACTGGAGTGGTTTGCTTATTTCCTTCTCCACTGGATTCAAATTAAGTAAGTTGCCCAGAGTCATATAGTTAAAAAGAGTCTGAGGCTGGATTTGAATTCAGTTTTTTTCTGATTCTAGGTCCAGCACTCCATCTGCTGAGCCACTTAGCTGCTTCCATCTGACACATGTATGTGCTTAATGAATGTTTGGCACTAGGGATAGAAAGACAAAATTGAAGAGACCCGAGCTTCTCCAGGAACCTCCATTTTTGAGAAAATGACCCATCCTTCATTTTCTAGACTTTGCCACTATGTCTTAGCTGCCTTCTCCCTCTGTCTTGTTCCCTCTTTTCCTGTTAGTGTGCTCTTTCTGGATCTTCCATTTTGAGGAAGGGCCAAGGACAGCCATCCTCAGGACTTGACCATCATACTTCCTTCTCTGAGCTTTTCAGCTCCCTTTTCTGTGCTGTCTTATGCTATTATAGTAAATTAGCTCCTTGAGGGCAGAAAATCTATTTCCTTTTGTTTGTATTTGCATCCTCAACTTTAGCACAGCGCTTGGCACCTAGGAAGCACTTGATAAATGCTTGCTGACTTGGCTCTGAAGGAGGTAGGGTACCAGATCTAAAAGCTTATGCCAGTGACATTCCCTGCTATGTCTATTTCAATGTCCCATCATGTCAAACGAGCCAGCGGGATGCTTGACCTGAGGATGAGGAGACAGGAAAGTAAAAGCTGACTACTATGTGAGTGATGGGCTGAAAGTACAGGTATTTTAGGAGCAAACTCCTTTGGCCAAGTGGCATCTTTCAGTTCTGCCCTTCCTTGTATCCTGCCTGTCTCCATGGTAACTCCAAATCATCACAGTTTATGTTGATTCATGTTTCTGCTGTTACTAGGATTGTTCAGAAGTGGAGCTTGCTTTTAAAAGATTTGTAGCAGAGCCTTAGCACACAGGATCAAATTGAAATCTAATACAAAAATGACTGTTTTTATGAAAAGCTTTTAAATATTGTACAGACTTGGGTGGAATATTGGCTAACTAAATGCATGTGGGCCATTTTTGATGGGCTTGTCCATAAACCTCCTGCGTCACTATGGCTTTCTAAAATATTGCATTGTGAAATCTAATTCGCTTGCTCTGTCATCCCTTTAATTACTTCGTGTGTGTGTGTGTGTGTGTGTGTTTTGTGTGTGTATTATGTGACAATGTCATGGATTTCCTTAGCTTCTGATGAACTGAACCTTTTTGTGCAAGAGATACTGGGAAAACTCTCTTTGAAGGACCAATGGTACTTGGGCTATCCCAGAGAATTAGCAGCAAACATTCGCTTTCCTCCTTGGCCCTAGTTGCTGTTGAATTATTTTTCAGTTAGGTATGACTCTTTGTGACCCCAATTAAGGTTTTTTTTTTTGGCAACGATATTACAGCACATTACAGTCATATTCAATTTGCCATTGCCTTTTTCAGCTCATTTTTCACATAAGAAAAGTGAGACAGAGTGAAGTGAATTGTCCAGGTTGACATAACTAGTAATTGTCATATTGAATCATTAAATTATCTTGATTCTGTTGGCCATCAAAACCCTAGTCTTACTTATCTACCTGTATTTTCCTTATCTTTTGCTGGTAAAGTTGTTTTTTTTTAATCTAAATATAAGGCTTTACATTTATCTCTTTTAAATTTCATCTTATCAGAGTCAGTCAAAAAAGGAGTGTGGTCTTTGAGTCAGGAAGACCAAAGTGACTATATCATCTTAGGCAAATCACTTATCCTTTCCAAGTATTGACCATAATCAAGTGCCAAGCTACGTTGGTATAGACAGTTTTCCCTCTGAGAGTACCCTATTCTGATGATAACAAAGGTCAAAAAATGGGCATGTAACAATGTTACAATTGCTCAAGCAAGTGGACAAAATGCAGAAATTCTACGTGAAATCAGTTTTTATCTCTGGAGATCAAAGTGGTTTTATTTTTGTTTGAAACAAATTGTACATAATTTGGAACTTATATGGCACTGGGGAACTATATGTTTTTTAATAATTCTTATATTTAGAAATGAAATTAATAAATTTGCACTGATTTCCAATTAGACATGTGTGCACATGGCATTCTATACATCCACCTAGTAAGGCTTTGCTAATTCTACTGAGATTCTTCTCCACAGTCCACAAAATGTCATTGTATTTGAATGGACTGTGGAGAAGAATCTCAATGTGTGTCTCTGCCTCAAATCCCTCTTATTCCAATGTATCTTCCACTTAGTTGTCAAAATGAACTTCCTAAAATGCAGGTCTGACCATATCAACCTCCTTTGCCTTCATCACTGAATAAGATCCAGGGGTTCCTTATCACCTCTAGTATCAAATATAAAACCTTCTGTTTGACTTTTATTTTTCTTTCTCAACCTGGCCACTCTTCCATCTTTCTAGTGTTCTTAAATAAATAAATTTAATAAATAAATAGCTTGGCTAATTGCAGGCTTTAAAATCATTAGGATCCTTCGTTATGAAAAAAAATTAGACTGACAGGTATAAATAATACCAATGAATTCTGTGAAGAAGCATCTTGCTATAATGCAAATAAAGAATGCTGAAGTGACCGGATGCAGTTATATATAAAAAGTATCAGATGAAATCCCTAGAGGTCAGGTGCTATTCTGTACTGCTAACAACAATAACAATGCATGTCTACACAGAACCAGAACTTGCAAGGAGCCCACAATACTTTGTCCTCTCTTCCATGTAGACCACAACCCAATAACCACAAGCCTCCTTGATGTTCTTTGAACATGATGTTTCATTTTGTAACTCCATACATTTTCACTGGTTCTCCCCCATCCCTGAAACACTCACCTTCCTCCTCACTGCCTTCTAGCTTATCTGGCTTCCTTCCAGCCTCCATTAAAAAGTCCCACCTTTTTCAGGAAGGCTTCCTTAATCTTAGTATTTTTCCTTTGAGACAACCCACCCAATTTATCCTGTCTCTATCCTATTTGCACAAGTTGTTTGCACATTATCTCTCATTAGCCTATGAGTTCTTTGAGAGCTGGAACTGTATTTTATTTTATTTTTATGTTTTGCTTTATATCCCCAGCACTTAGCACAGTGCCTACTTCACAGAAGGCACTTAATAAATATTTGTTGATTAACTTATTTGTCAAATTAATCAAAATTAATTACTTACCCATTCACTAGGACATCTTGGTTTGAATCTCATCTGTAATGTTAGACAAATGCGTAAACTTGGGCAAACCACTTTAACCTCGATTAGCCTCACTTATCTATAAAATAGGACAAATAATATTTACGTTATTCATCTCACAGAGCTGTTTTGAGGAAAGTACTTTGGAAAGTTACTTTGCAAACTTCAAAGTGTTCCACAAATGGAACTGGAAATTTTTTCATCCAGGGCAAAACCAGGCATTTTATTAGTATGGTACTGACAGGGTAAGTGAGGTGAAAAGTGGGCTTCTTCCAAGTCCTCAAAGCCACTTTTCCTTAAGGATTCCTCTTAGCTCTAGTAGGTTCCTTCTTGGTAATTGCAGGTGGAGGTGAATGTCAGATATTTTTTCACCCAGAGCTTAGAGCATCACAAGGGCTGCCAGTTAAGTAAAAGTGGAACTTAGGGAAGGACAAATATGACTCTAGTTTGGGGGCTACATGGTAGCTTACGTGTTGGAACCCTGCTAGTCAGCAGAGAATTGTTGAGGTCTGGGGATGTTGGTTGTGATCCAGAAGAAGCATGCCCTTCCATGGAGAAAGCAGCCTCTCCCTTCAGTGGTACACCCTCCTTGCCATGTCAGTGTCCTGGGACAAAGTATTGTGTGCCCCTTGCTAGTTCTGACTCTGTGTAGACATGCATTGTTACTGTTGTTAGCAGTACATTAGCAGTACAGAATAGCACCTGACCTCTAGGGATTTCATATGATGCTTTTTATATATAACTGCATATGGTCACTTCTGGCATTCTTTATTTGCATTATAGCAAGATGCTTCTTCACAGAATTCATCTGTATTATTTATATCTGTCAGTCTAATTTTTTTTCATAATGAAAGATCCTAGTGATCTTAAAGCCTGCAATCAGCTGGGCTATTTATTTATTTAATAAGGAATTGACATTTGGCTAGCAGTAGGGCTAAAACCCAGTGGCAGTGAGAAAGTAAAAATCTCATCTTATACCGCTAAAGCCCCTTTTCTGAACTGAGTGACACCGTGGACATTATTAGAGCGAGACAATGAGTCACTGTTAGAGACAGCAGTGGAATTTATATTTGGCCCCTGTCATTAGGCAGCAGGCAGGGATCGTCGCATCATTCACTGGCTTGACAGAATGCAGGTTTTGCATGAAGAATCCTGAGGTGAGAAGTGGGCTTCTTCCAAGCCCTCAAAGCCACTTTTCCTTAGAGATTCCTCCTAGCTCTAGTAGGTTCCTTCTTGGTACTTGCAGGTGGAGGTGAATGTCAGACATTTTTTTTTCCCCCAGAGCTTAGAGCAAGAAAACTCAAGACTAGGGACCTCAGGGAGAAAGCCAGGGAGGGTACAGATTTGACTTATACTATGGAGCTGAGTCTTACCCAGAGCTCCTTCTGGGATGGGTGCAGGACCTGCAAAGGTCTGAATGTTCAAGGAGCCTCAGAAGAGGTATGGTAAGAGGGCAGAAGATAACGGGAGAGATGTCAGAACTGGGCAGAACAAAGGGGAGACTCACCCTTCTGCAAATGCAAATTACAGGAAGTTGCTAAGTGATAGCGGAGAAAGTGAGGTGATTTTTCACAGTGGGAATATCCAGGTGAGAGCAGAGCATGATAAATGAGCAGGGCTGGGCAGGTGGAGAATATGGAAGTTTCTCCTTCAGAGAAGAGCAGGGGTCGGGGGAGGGGAGGGGGGGAGATGGCTGAAATGTGGGTACCCTATGGGAATGCCTCAGGTCTGTGAGACTCCGCTCTGACATGAGGCACAGTAGCAACAGGAAGCCTAGCTGCCTCGGGAGCAAGGGAATAGGAGTCCGATACATCGGAGCATTTGTCACATCGCGCTGGACCTAGGAGCCCCACTGCTCACTAGGAGGTTTGGCTGGCTCCTGATCACCTAAGAAAGCACCCAGTAGCGCCCTGCTCACTAGGAGATTTGGCTGGCTCCTGATTCCCCATCCCGGAGTAGCTACGGGCTCTCGGACTGCTGCAGAGCTCATTAAAGTCAGACGGATTGGATGCTCGATTTCCAGTTAAGTCGGGGCTGAGGTGGGGGGGTGGGGCAGGAGGAAGAAATACTTCTATCTGAAGTCCCCCTCCCCCCTCCCCCACCCACACTCCTCCCCTCCAAGTCTCCTGGTGCTGAGGCAAGGTTGGGATGTGCTTCCTTTTCATTTAACTGAAGCCCGAGGATCCGAGAATCAGGTTAGCTTGGAGGGAGAGTGCCAGGGAAGGTTCTGATCAGGTGGGCACCTCCTTCATGCTTCCAATGAAAATGGGTGAGCAGACACCGCGTGGCAAAGCCCAGCCAAGCCACCTCCTGCTGGGTGTGGGATGCTTGAGTATTTACTGGATGTGACAAGCGGAGAGGGGAGCTTTCATCTGTACTGCTTGCTGCCTGGCAAAAGTGGTGGGAGGTGTGTGTATGTGTGTGTGTGTGAGTGTGTGAGTGTGTGAGTGTGTGCACTCACCCACAGACATGCGTTCTTCGCCCCGCCAAGGATTTGACTGCTAAGAGATAGATCTGCTCTCTCCTCAGAGCTCCTTGACCGGCAGCTTCTCTGACCATCCAGTTGGCAAAGACCCCCAGGCCATGAGGACAGGTCAAAGGCAGTGAGTATGACTTCAATTTCCTCCATCATCTGGGTGCTTATGTGTGCAGAGTACATTATCCATATTTAACTAACCTATCTTTAACCTGCCTCTCTGTGCATATTGATTGCTTTCTCTCTATTGAAGCTCTCAACTGCTCTTACCCTCTCTCTGATCTCGTTTTTTTTTTCTTTTTTCCCCCATTTAACCCTTGGTTTTCTTACTACTTGGGTGCAGTGGGGGGCTCTCCATCCTTCTCAGCCTCTGTCCTCCTATTGCATGTAAGAGGTTGGTCTCCCTGAGACAGCCAAGAAGCTGTGTTACCTTTGGGAACTCTTTGTACCTCAGCCCACTATGCTAAGGTTTGGGGGTAAACTTTGGGTGCCCGGACTGCAATGGCTGAGCAAAATCCCCGGCTTTGGAATTGGTGAGGGTAATGAGCACATCTGTGCAGGGAAGAGGGAGCTCGGGATATGGTGACCTATGGATGGATTCCCAGTGAATGGCATCAGATACTGGGTTTATCAAGGGAACAAAAAAGTTACCTTGTCTGGGACAGAGGGTCTGGGGAGAGATGAAGGAGGGTAGTTTAGGGTGACATAACAGTGTCTGACAGCAGGCAGCTAAGAGATCCAGGGAAGGGAATCCAATGGAGATATGAGTCATTTTAGGGGGAATGGGGGTGGGGAGGGACTGCAGGGGAAATGGGAAGAGAGGTGAGACTGAGGGAGAGTGTGCCAGGAGATGCCTTGTCAGGTATAGGTAAGTGACCTTGCCTGCTCTCTTTGGTGTATGAGCTCCTAACTGTCACAATGACACTTAGAAAGGAAACCTTGGATACTCTGGACATGTCATTCCCTTACATATAGTCTCCACTTTGATCAAGAGGAAGACTTAGGGCAAAAAGGGCTGGAAGCATTGATTTCTCTGATTCCCCTTTTAGTTTGAAACTATGACTCTAGTGGCGGCATAATTGAAGCCAGTGGTTAGGATAGGGATTGGGAAACTGTACTCTCTCTGACTCGTAACACAGTTCCCCAATTTCCTGGAGTGGAGAATTTTTAAAGCCATAAAATTTCAAGAGGTTTATTTTAGCCATATCTGTGATTGCATTGCCATAGGAAAATCCTGATGGCTACCTGTTCCACAACTTAGAAATGCCAAAATAAAGGGAAATTAATTGATTTGCTCAGGGTCATGCAGCTATACAAGAGGTGAGATTTCTCTATCCCTTATGCAATACTCCTTCTTAAAATGATAATTAATTAATATTATATGTATATATACATATACATATATATAAAAGCTTTTGATAACATTCCATGTTTATTGCTAGAGTTCCTCTGAGAAACTTTATGAATGCCATAATCCCTTCTAAAACTTGATTTTTTTTTCTCTTTCATCTTCTTCAAGTAGACAGACCATGTCCTTGCTGAATAGTTCAGAAAGAAGGAAATATAAGCTAATCAGTCTGAATACACATCCTAACAACTTCTCCCTTCTGGGCAGAAATGGCCAGGGATCCCATGAGATTGGGGAGGCTTTTGCCTCAATATAAGACTGAGTCTCTCTGCTGACACACATAGGATTTGTGTATATACACACACATTTGAGATGTGGCTTTTGCACTCCCTAGACAAGGTCTGAATCAGGTAGGATTTTTGTATACACACACACACATATACACACATATAGTTGAGATGCAGTTTTGCACTCCTTAGACAAGGTCTGAAGCAGATAGGATTTGTGTACACACACATATATACATTCACACACACAAGAGTTGAGATTCAGCTTTTGCACTACCTAGGTAAAGTTTGAAAATTGTATCCCTCTACATTGAAAGTTTACACTCCCATATCTAAAAATTCTCCCTTTTCCTCACTGATGTTTCCTACAACACAGATGACTTCGATTTACCACAAAAGTCCTTATAAACCATGGAAAGTAGAATTTTCAGGTCATAAAAAAGAACTAATAAAAACCAACATTAAGAAGCATTTCTTGTCCAGCCTCCTCTTGTGTTACCATTATCTGCCTCCCCTTGGTCCTGGCTGTTTGTAGCCTTGCAAAGGAGCTAAACTTGTGGGATTCTAACACCTGAAAAGGCTTCCTTGGAGTTTTTCCAACCTCCTTGCCTTGTGTTCTCCCATCGCAGACAAACTTGGAGAGGGAGGTACAAGCACACCTTTTGGATCTGTGGGAGGGAGGGATGCAGCATCAGTGTGGATTTGTCTCACCCGTTAGTCACCTCAGTTTTGCCCTTGGAGAGGAGAGAGAACAGTGTTTTGGGGACTGCCAGCTCAGTCCTTCCCTTGGGTCCTATGTCCCACTTTCTAAATGATGGCCGGTAGTTTGGGAAACAGCAACTCCTGGCCAATCTTACAGCAATCTGAATCCATTCAACTCATTTTGAACAGAACAAGCCTGGGTGGGCTGAGGACCTAAAGACCCTCCCTTCCTGGATGACCTGGGGCCAAAGCCTACTTGAGAGGAGATGGAGTGAAGGGATTTGAGAGGGCCAAGGCCCCCTCTTTTACCTAGGATTCTTTGATTTTAGGTGAGAGGACGTGAAAGGGCAAACCCCTCCTCCCCGACTCTTACCTCCTGCCTTGAAGGCCCTGCAAGCCAGCCAATTAAAGGGTTGCCCATAGTCGGATGCCTGTATGGCGGCCTTACTGATGCCACGGAGGTAACTGAACCATGACATGTATTTTTGCCCCACCTCCTTTCCTTCTTCCTTGCCTCCTGCCTTCCCCTGTGCTTCTGTCCCACTCAAGCTTTCTCCGCTCATGGTACTTCTCTCTCCCCCTGTGCTGCTTTGCCTTGTATGTCCCTAATGGGATTGTGATTTGGTACAATGTCCTCTGCTCCAGGTGGGGGATTCTTTAGTCCCAAACTTGGTGGTTGCCCGGTCTGCTCCCATCATGTACATGACTGACAGGTGTGAGGATGGAAGCCCAAGGAATTGTGTTGTTATTTGTTCTAATTTTTTTTTAATTGGAAAACTTACTTAGTGTTTGCCAGGACAGCTGCTTCAGGGAGGAGCTCAAGTTGTTTATTTCTAATCCCTTCAGGCTATAAATCTTTGCCCCTCCATTCTTTTGTTACTTCCAATTTCTTCCACCTGAACTAAACAGGTCATAGACAACCTGAGGCTTGACCTAGCCTAGAAAGAAAAAAAAAAAAAAAAACTTGCTCATTCTCAGAGTACCATCCGGGAAGTTGCTGTGTAAGGGCCCCAAGGTGGTTTCTAACACAGGTGATAAAATACCCTGCAGGACCTTGCCAATTAGCCCATATAGATTAGCAAATTATGATTTGCTCAAATTTTTATAGCAGCCTTTTGAGATAGATAGTAATAATACTAGCATTGTTGTTCTAGTTGTGTGTAAAATGGACAAATAACATGTCTATTTTACAGAGGAGAAAAATGAGATTTAATGAGGTGGTCTCACCTTTAAGAAATGGAAGAGCTAGGTCTTTTCTCTGAACCCCAAGCCCGGCACCCGGCACAAAACTTTTCATCTTAGAATTATTGAAAGTGCTTTTAAGGGAGCAGTTATTTAACTTGATGTCATACTTTTAAGACCTGAAACTCAGAGTGGGTACGATTAATTATTGAAGACTCAGCTCTTGGCTTAGAGAATGACTTGGGGGCCTTTATGTGGACTCACAAATTTGATAAATTGAGAGCCTTAATTAGTCATTTAATGCTTTGTTACCCACCCAGGACTCATGCTACCAAAGATCCCAGATATCTGTAGTAGCACTGGTACTATGCCCTGGTACTTATTACTGGATGAGAGAAAGGACTATTGTAGGCAATATGTTGTAGAGCTATGAATGAGATAACTGGGGGAATTGGTAGGAGGACGGGCTATCAGGCAATTCTAATCTGATTCTCTATTGGAGGAGGGGACTCCATGGAGACTCAAATGTTCTGGACCTAAAATGGTTTTGAAGAGATAGAATGTGCCATAGAAATATGTTTCCATTGCACTTAGATTCCCTTGGATGCAGTGAAGCAGAACAAGGCTAGAGAGGAGGGTCTTAAGAGCTGGGCCATGGGGTGGGAAGCCACTGAAATCAATAGAGAGGGAAGAAATGGCTTGAAAGACCACCACTCCAGAACTTCCCTTGGCCTCCAGGATTATTGTTTTGCAATTAAAGAAATGGGTATATACCTTCCCTTATAAATAAACTAAGAATTCTATACATATGAAGGTGGTGTCAAAGTCAACTTGAGATTTTGTCTCTTTGCAGGGTGATGTATATGGCCCACTCCAGTTAGAATCTTTCCTACACTTTTTGACTTTCCAGCCTTATCGAACAACATACTGCAGAAAGAGAGCAGAAGGGTTAAGGTCTCCAGTAGGGAAGAATAATGAGCAAAACTATTAATTAGATTCTAATAAAAACAGCTTGTATTTATGAGGTGCTTTAAAGTTTGCAAAACATACATCTTGTTTGATCCTCACAAAAAATCCTATGGGGCATGGTGCTTTTATTATCTCCATTTTACAAACGAAGGTCAGAGTAGTTAAGTGACTTGTCCCAGAGTCACACACCAATAAGTGTTATAGTTAGAATTTGAACCCAAATTTTCCTAATTGTGAATCCAGTATTCTGTTCCATCAGTTATATCATTTTGCCTCTAGAGTCATCTTAAATGTCCTATGTTTTGATCACAGTTACCCTCAAATCTTCAAATGAATCTGTGAGCTCATTGATGTGACTATTTCCCCCATACTCTGTGAGTCTCATCTGTGTCCTCCCATAAGTTCATTATAGGAGTTCCACCTAAGGTTCCTTGAGGTCTCCCATCAATCAATCCAAAGATACCAATGGAGCATGTGAGCTGCTCATCAGTTATCATATATGAAAATATTGACTGAGGCTAGGTCCTTGCTAATAAATGCAAGCTATGGGTGAGTTGTTGAGATCAAAATGTGTTACCTTTTTCATTTGCATCAAATGATATTAATGAAGGCATAGAGTTTAGTTAAGGAAATGATTAGAATTGACAGTGCAAGTATAAATAGAATCCTAATTGATGAATACATTAATTTTTATTTCTCCCCTTCCCTCTTTAACTTCTACAGATTTTTAGTTCTAACATAATCAGGAAAGATTGATCTGATGAGGGATTTCAATAATTAATCAGATCACTAGTTGTAATCACAGAGGATTCCTCATTCTGCTCAACTCCATGCCATCTTGAGCCCTCATTGCTGCCATTTTGAGCCTTTGTTGCCGTGCTCTGTGTCTCTCCTGTATAGATAATGGTAACCCATAAGGGTTGATCTTGCCCCTCAAATATTAATGCCTTTCCTTGGACTTAGTGGGCCTTTTTTTACAATGAGGAACATTGCTTACTCTGACCTTCTATCGGGAGGGAAAGATGCAGATTGTTATTTTGACATCATCGTAGCTTCTTTCCCAAGGGGGAAACCTGATTTAGAAAGTCTTCCGAGCTAATGACCTTCATTGACTGACTTACCACCAATTTTCTGTAGAAGCTTTAAAAAGCCCTAGATCTCCAGGGGAAAGGTACCTGTTACGTATTCAGGTAGTCAGATAATGCTGCTGCTGATCTTTCTGGTTCCTTCCCTTTTGCTCATGAAATCTCAGGGGTGGTTGTGTGAGCTAATGAGCTTCTCAATGCTTTCTGTGTGCACCCCTAGGCACCTTTTCTGTTGATCACTATTTCTATTACAGTTTCTCTCTTCCTTCTGCTCCTGTTGTTGGTTGCAGGAACAAAGGAATGAGGACTCGCCTGGGATGCTTGTCTCACAAATCAGATTCATGTAGTGATTTCACAGCGATTCTTCCTGACAAACCAAACCGAGCTCTCAAGTGAGTATGGACGTTCAGTTTTGTGTCAGTCACTCAACTGTCAGAGTTCTCTGGGTATCCACCTGGTAGATGAGGTCCAGCTTAGTGTTATATACAGGCTACCCTGGAATTATGGTGTTCTTAAGAAGCAGTTAAAGGATGTGAGATTTTGCTAATCAGTTTACTTTATAGCAATTTATTTATGCAGTACTTTATTATAATAAAATGCTTTAATAAACTTCTCATCTTTGTAAGAGAGGTAGTAAAATAATATTAGCCTCACTTTATGAATAACTTAACTGACTCTGAGAGAGTTAGATGGTCCAGTGGACAGAATACTGGACCTGGACCCAAGTTCAAATCTAGCCTTAGGCACTTAAGTAGCTGTGTGACCTTGGGTGCATCATTTAACCTATATGCTTTAAGTTCCTCATCTGTAAAATGGGGATAATAATGGCACCTACATCCTAAGGTTATTGTGAGGCTCAAATGGGATAATATTTGTAAGACTCTTTGCAAATCTTAAAGTACTATATAAATGCTAGCTGTTATTATTAAGGGATGTACCCAAAGTCACACAGCTGTAAGTGCTTAAATCAAGACTGAAATTCAGGTCTTTGTACTCTAAGCTCTCCCCGATAATACTATATTATTTCTGAATGGTTGTGAAAGAAATATTTCTTTCTTTCAGAAATGAATGAAAATCTTATGTTTGGTCTCTCTTCTCTCTTAGGGAAGCACCAGGAATAGTGATTGGAGAGATGATAAGAGAGAATCTTTTTTTTTTAGTCCTTTTCCTCTTAGTATTAAAACTGAGTCCTGGACCTTGAAACTAAGAAACTAAAATTTGCTTAAAATATCAAATTAATAAATAATAACAATGTTAATTTAAGCAATTCAGCACTCCCTGTGGGCTGAAGGTCTTTCTTGATTTTTCCTTGATACCAGTGTAATATTTCAGCTACTTACAATGTCGTCTCTTGCTCTGCTCAAGACATTTCCCTTTTTGGTTATGCATTTCCTTGGTGGCAATCCTTTTTCAGGATTCCTTCTTGGTTATATATTGCATCCTATTCATGCTCATAATGAGATTTAAGAGTGCTATGTTTACAGGCCATATTTTTGGATAAGATCTTTCATTTTGGTATATGTCTCCTTCAGCTCCCTTAAAGAACTAGGCTGGTAAAAGGAGACGTTTCTTTAGGTTATTTCAAGTTGTTCTCCACTGAAGCTCTTGTCCAATTTCTCTCTCAAGTATGGGGGTGATCCTGAGTTCCAGAAGAAAAAATCCTATAAACCTGAAAAGGCTTTGAGTATGGCTTCTGTAACAGGTTGCTCTAAGTCTCACTTCATTGAGTTCAGAGAGGGTCATTGGCAAGGTGCCCAAAGTGGGATGAATTTGGGGACCTTTAGGAGAGTTCCAATAGGGATCAGACCAGAGATTTTTTTATTATAGAGAACTCCTCAGAGAGGAAGTTCTCTCATTCAATGGAGTTGACTCCTTCTCCTCAACTTAGAGTCTTAGAGAGAAATCTAGAGCAAGTGAGAGGTGAATTGGCTTCCCAGGTCACCAAGAAGGTCTGTCAGAGGTAGAAGTCCACTCTTCTTGACTTTTGGAAGTCAGCTTTCAAAGAACCATCTCTGGAGACATAGAAGGATTTTGATCTCTATTGGTGGAAGTAAAGTCACAGATCTTTGATAGTTTGAATAATTAACTAATCAGATAACCTATTTACTTCAAGTTTCTATTTTGTGACAAAGAGGAGGAGGTAGTGGGCTTTGTGAATAGTATTTCAGAATTTTGTTTCTTCTGTTCCAGGAGGCTGTCCACAGAAGAAGCTACGAGGTGGGCAGACTCATTTGATGTGCTCCTCTCCCATAAGTGTGAGTAGACCCAGAGCTTCTAATTTTGAGACTCAGATGCAGTTTTCATAAGGAACTTTTATAGTAACTTTTCAGGGGTGGGATTTTACTTTGAGACTTGAGATTTGTGGGATTAAATGATCAGGGTTTTTGGCTTTGGTTCCTAGTTAATGCCAATAAGTCCAAATGACATTTTCTCCAAGTCTTCAGGATTCCTCAGTTTGATCATCCATAAAAGCAGGTGATACACAGATGTTGTAAAATACTACCATCAGTGCTTGAGGTAATAAAGCAAAGCAAAGCTATGTCAGAAAGACAAAGGTTCAAATCTCGGTGACTCAGGCAATTTTCCAAGACTTTATGTGCAGATAAGGTATCAATTAAATGAGATGATATTTGTAAATCTCTTAGCACTATGCCTGGCACATAGTAGCTACTTAATAAATGCTTATTCCATCCATCCATCTAATCTGCATCGATAGTGGAAGTTCCTTACTGAGATGTCTCTAAACTGATGAAATTGCAGCTCTGGTTCCCTCCCCCTAAATGTAGTAGGTACTGGTGAACTTTTTTAAAAAATAATATTTTATTTTTCCAAATACATGCAAAGATAGTTTTCAACATTCACTTTTGCAAAACTTTGTTCCAAAATTTTCCCCTCTTTCCTCCTCTCCCTTTCCCCCCAAACAGCAAGTCATCCAATGTAGATTAAATATGTGCAATTCTTCTAAACATATTTCCTTATTTGTCATGCTGTGCAAGAAAAATCAGATCAAAAGGAAAAAAAAAACAAAAAACAAGAGAAAGGAAAAAAAAACCCAAGCAAACAAACAACAGCAATAAAAAGGTGAAAATACTATGCTTCCATCCACATTCAGTCTCCATAATTCTCTCTCTCGATGTAGATGGCACTTTCCATCCCAAGTCTATTGGAATTGCCTTGAAACACCTCATTGGTGAAAAGAACCAAGTCCATTACATTTGATCATCAGATAATCTTGTTGTTACTGTTCTCTTGGTTCTGATCACTTCACTTGGCATCTACACTAGGAAACTTTTGACCCAAGGTAGCTTACATTCTTCTAGGGGAAGAGTATTTTTCTATTATTTCTGCTCTTATTATGTCTACTGCTTCCCACAAAGCCAAAAGAGACATATGTAAAAGTTGCAAAAGCAGGTTATAATAGTAAAATGATAGTAGTGGTCAGGATTGAAAATGGCCAACATCAATGACCAATCGTTATTGGTGGTGAGCCATTTCAGCTCCATTTTTTTCTTTCTCACCTCAAGCTCTGATCATCCCACCCTATTTTGTAAACCTATTAGTTTATTATAAAGCATACTGATTCTTCTGGACTAAAACTATTTCCAGCAAATAATTTGCAAATTACAAATGGAATGTATTACCATTTAACAAGTTGGGCAAATATCAAGGGTTCCTGTGAGAGGAACATTGAAATTTCTATCAATTGCACTGAGAAGAAATAATACAAGGCAGATGCAGTTTGTGTTGGTGACAGGATTCTCAAAAGCAGTAAGTTTATCCTGTAAAGGTTGGGACAGTTACTTGCCAAATAGGACTTCAGCTTTGACAGTTACTCCTACTCTTTTGAGAGGCTACATTATCTGGAGTCTCATTAGGGCTATAACAAGTGTCATTTCCAATTTTTCTCTTTTTTCCCCCATTGGAATGGATTTGTTTCAAGGTCATGTTGAAACTTGGTTTCTGTTGCTGCCTCCAGAGTTGACTCACTGAGTTTATGCCCCTGAGGCTGTTTTCTCATTGGTGAAATGGAGATAAAAATACTCCCTTCCTGTCTCATAGGTGGTGTGAATAATTGAAAATACCCTCACATGGCTTTGAGTTCCTCTATAGAAAGGAGTATGTAGAAACAAGGTGATATTAGGTGAAGGTATTTTATATTTAATACAAAACAATATCTTTAGGAGAAAAAGATGAACCATCTTGGACTTCAGATGCATTAGTTTTGTTTTTTTTTTGCCCCGATCACCATTCAGCCATTACAAAGAACTGATGAATTTACTCATGGGAGTTTTGTCAGACCTTAATACTGACAAAGGACTGGTGGTAGAAGGATGTTCATTCCCACTGTTTCCATCGAAGGCTTTATTTTTATTTATTTATTTTTAAATAGTTTTAAATTAGAAGCCTTGTTGTATTTTGTTTTATTTTCAGAAATGAAATGGGAAAGAGGCAGCCTGATGAATTGCATGGAGAGTCATTCTTTAAAAACCTGGGTTTAAGTGCCAGCTATGACTTATTGGTTGAGTGGTCCTGGGAAAGTCATTCAGCTCTTAGTACCTCTAGGTGACTCTAAGACTATACATTGGTAAGGAAGTTTGCTCATGAGGAGTTATCTATAAATATAATTATCACAGGTCTGCTTCTTCCCCCCCTTTCCTATGTCCTTAAAAAAAGTTAATTAGATTTTCTTAAAACTGGGAGACTAAGCTAAAAAAACCCTTAAATACCATTCCAGATTAGTTCCATTCAAAGTTAAAAAAACAAAACAAAACAAAACAAGCAAGGATATTTCTATTAATACTGTGTTATCCTTTTGTGAATCTGATTTCTTTCTGCCTGAGCCATCCACTTAACATCTCGGTCTCAGTTTCCTTATCTGTAAAATGAAGGGATTGGATTAGATGGTCCCTGAGGCACTTCAAACTGTAAATCTCTGATCCTGTGATCCTTTGTTTTTTTCATCTTTGTGTGGAAACTAAAAATCTAGATCTCTTTGAAAAGAAAGAAAACTTTATTTGAAACATTGGTAGAATTTTAGAGGCTGTTTTTCAGTTTTGGCTAACATTGATCTCTCAGGTACCTTCTAAGTATGATTTTATAAGGTCCAGCATGAGGTCTAAGGAAATGTCAGAATCTACTTTAACCTTGAAGGGTATTGACAACATTTTAAAAATCTAATTAATTTGGGTTAGGATGGTGACTTAATTAGTGCTGATTAAGCTTTTCCAAAGGGACCTTGAATACAATACTCTCTTAGGAGGGACAGCGTTGATCAGAAGTGTGTAGGGCTTTCAATTAAGACAACAAAATATGTCCTAAAAATGAAAAAGAGGAGAGTGAATTGAATGGTTGGGTCCCAGAGGAATGTATTGAGGTTCCATGAACTATTCCTCGGTAATTCTTTGCAGCAGGGGAAGACTAAAAGAAATAAGCAGTCCCTGAATTTCCTTGAGTTGTAACACAAATGATCATGTTTCTTTTCTGCTCCTCTTTCAATTTCCATCTTTAAACAGAACATAAATAATTCAATATTAAAGCTGGAAGGAATCTTAGAGATCATTTGGTCCAATGGTTCTCAAAATTTTTGGTCCCAGAACCTATTTACACACTAAGAAAATTGAAGTCCTTCACTTCCCAAGAACTTTTTGTGGGTTTGCTGTTGTTGTTGAGTCACATCAGTCATTTGTGACCCCATTTAAAAGTTTCTTGGCTAAGATACTGAAGAAGTTTGTCATTTCTTTCTCCAACTCATTTTATAGATGAGAAACTGAAGCAAGCAGAGTTAAGTGACATACCCAGGATCACATAGCTAGTCATTGTCTTGAGGCCAGATTTGAATTCATGAAGATGAATTTTCCTGATTTCAAACCCAGTGCTCTCTTTACTGTGCTACTTAGCTGTCTCTTTATATGGGTTATATCTGTAAATATTTACTGAATTAGAAATTAAAATGTCTTGTTATTATTATGAAAATAGTATTGATTTTTTCCTGGTCTCCACAAAAGGGTCTTGAAATCCTCGAAGGGTCCCTGTAGTTTAAGAATTGTTGATCTAGTCCATTATCCTCTCTTCATAGAAGATGAAAATGAGATCCAAACAGGATAAGTGGGTTAAAGTCATACTAAAATGAGATCCAAACAGGGATAAGTGGGTTAAAGTCATACTGGCTATTAGCCCATTGCTCTTTCAGCTACACCAGCTCTCTCTGCCACTTCATTACCCCTCATATTTCATCTACCTCCTGGATTGGAAGGGAATTTACCTTTTCACTAGACTATAATCTACTGGATTAAGCATTGAAGCTCTATCCTGATCAAATGTTTGATTTTGGACAAATCATTTGGACTTCTCAGCCTCGGTTTCATACTAAAATGAGAAAGGTGGACAATTCTTACACTATCTCTATGGAGAAGATGGAGAGATATGGATGAGATAATAGTGCATTTGGATGAATTCAGAATAGGATAGATCACCAGAACTCAAAGAATTGTTGTTAATGGTTCCATGATACCCTAACAGGAGAGTCATTCTGTAGGACCCAGGGGTCAATGGTTTGCCTTATGCTATTTAATATTTTTACCAATGACTTGGGTAAAGGCATACATGGCACACTCATCAAATCTCCAGTTGGCAAAAAACTGAAAGAAATGGACTGGAGCATTGAGCTCAGTCTAAGAAGATGAAATTCAATATGGATAAATGTCATGTTGTATTTGGGTACAATATATCATAAACATGAGATAGAAAAGATGTAGTTAGATAATAATAGTTATAAAAAATTAGCTGGGGACTTTGTTTGTGACATTCATATAAAGTAAAAAAAGAAAACAGACAACATGATCTTGGGCTGAATTGATTGGTACATAGCTTTCAGGAATAGGGAAGTGCTAGTCTCACAGCTCTGCCATTGTAAATATTGAACTCAGTCCAGAGTATCATGGATTAAGAAACACATTGATATGCTCTTAGAGAGCATTCAGAGGAGGACAGCCAGGATGGTGAAGGGGCTTCTGTCTAAGTTGTATAATTTTTTAAGTAAGTATTTATTAAGCAGCTGGTATGTGCCAAGCTTTGTGCTGAATGCTTCACAAATATTACCTTATTTGATTCAGAATTGGATATGAATACCATTTCATGTAATGGCAGATGTTTAGCATCATGGAGCACATAATAACCATGTTCAAGTGTTTAAACCATTGTCCCGTGGAGGGAAAATTAGACCCATTTAATTTGGTCCCAAAAGATAGAACTAGGAACAGAGAAGTTGAAATGAAAGTTTAGGCTTGATGTCAATAAAAACTCCTGCCCAAAGTGGACTAGGTCACTAGTGGTCACCTGGGTAAGCTTTCCTACTCAAAGGTCTCCAGTCAGAGACTACATACATGATCGCTTTTTGAGTATGTTATTATGGGGTTCCTTTTGGTGTAGCAGTTGGACTACAGGGTTGCTGAGGCCCTTTCTAGCTCTCAGATTTTGCGACTTTGTGACAGTACAGTGCTTTCCAAGGTTCCTCCCAGCTGAAATATTCTGTTAAATAATATTTTCAGTTACCCTTGTCCTCCTGTGCCAAGATCATTGTTCTGCCTTCAGGAAACCTGGACTGAGAAAAAGTCAATCAGCTCCAGGGGGGAGTTTGATTCAGCCAGGCTGCCTGCAGAGTTATGGAAAAATGTATCAAAGCTGAGAAGGGAAAGGTGTCCAGAAGGAGGGCTGCGGGCTCCATGTCAGCATAGTCTTCTGTCTTTCTTGAGTAATATTAGATTGGGATATTTAATTGATTCATACCCTGTAATAAAGAAAACCCTCTGTGATCTCTAAAACCTTAGGACTAAGTGGTTTGAAAAATGGAATATTTGGGAGCAGTTTTATTAAAAATAGACATGGATGTTCTTTATTTAAAAATGCCATTAAAGAGAAAATACTACTAAGAGACTGGTGAGGAAGGTAAAATAGAATAGAGAGAAACAAAAGATGGACTTTTTTTTAGGGTTAGGGACTGGACCCTCTAGGTTGAGGAACTTTCCTTTATTATTTCAAGTGGGCATCCCCTCTATAGCTTGTCTAGAGAATGGGAAGGTGAGATGATTTAGCCTGAGTCACCCAGCCAGTAGATGTCAGAAAGGGGCTTGTACCCAGGTCTTGCTGACTCTGTGTCTAGCTAACTATCCACTTACTACCATAACCTGCCTTTGTTTTTGCTCAAAGCTGATTCTGAGGTGACAACTGGAAAGGATGTCATGGGGTGTTGAAGTTGTATTCTCTCCCAAGTGGTGGTCCCTGATGCATTCAGTAGATAGGAAAGGGACTTTAATGCATGTCACTTGGCAGTTTTTTCTCTTTTCAATGTAGTGAGAGTCTAGAACTGATTTCTGCAGGATTGGAACTCAAGACTTGTGTGTGTGTGTGTGTATGTGTGTGAGAGAGAGAGACAGAGAGAGACACACAGAGACAGAGACAGAGAGAGAGAAGAAGAAAGGAGAGAGGAAGAGGGAAGGAGGGAAGGAAAGGAAGGGAGAAAGAAAGAGAGAGGGAAGGAAAGAGGGAGGGAGGGAGCGAGGGAAAGAGGGGAGAGAGGGCAGGGGGGAAAGAGAGAATGTGTGTGTGTGTGTGTGTGTGTGTGTGTGTGTGTGTGTGTGAGAGAGAGAGAGAGAGAGAGAGAGAAAGAGAGAGAGAGAGAGAGCAAGAGAGAGAGAAGGGAGGGGAGATCATATATGTTTTTACACTAGAGGGGAGAGACTGTCTGCACATGTATGCATCTGCATTGGAGGGAGGGTAATAGTGTGTGTGTGTGTGTGTGTGTGTGAGAGAGAGAGAGAGACAGAGACAGAGACAGAGACAGAGACAGAGAGAGAGACAGAGACAGAGACAGAGAGAGAGACAGAGAGAGGCAGAGGCAGAGAGAGACATACAGAGACAGAGAGAGAGAAGAAGAAAGGAGAGAGGAAGAGGGAAGGAGGGAAGGAAAGGAAGGGAGAAAGGAAGAGGGAG